>CATIWK010328166.1:0-18687 GCA_949634005.1 Mallotus japonicus | reverse complement strand
ACAGAACAATAAATTCATCATCAAGAAAAGAAATACCCAATTCATCAAAATCATATCTTTTAACTATCTTTGAACTTTCAAGCACAAAACAATAAATTCATCAAAATAAAAGAAATACCCAATTCACCAATTAACATAAAGCATAGAAACGAGGTGATAAACAGCTTCGCACAATTGACGACGACACCTCTACGAAGTTTAAGCTTTCGAATTTCTTTAGCACCTTCTATTTTCAAAACAAGCACATGATACTGTATAAGGCGGAGAGCCCGTTGCACGGAAGAGGTGGTGGTGGTGGGTGGAGCTGCAAGTGGTTAATGATGGGAAATAATTTTGTTATCCAATCGGATTTTTTTTTGAGTTTTGTTAATAATGAGAATTTGAATAAAGAAGAAGAAGAAGAAGAAGAAGAATAACCAATAAGCTTCATTGATGGTGGGGCAAGAGTGTTGTTGTTGGTGACAGTGATAGGAGCCGATAGTTTTGTAAACATCATGGGTGGTGCTGGGTTGCAGAGAGAGGCGTCGTGGGTTGCAGGGAGAGGGGGCGAAATTAAGAAAGACTTTTTTTTTTTTTTTTAACTTAATGGTGAAACGGTGCATTTCATAGATGGACAAAAATTTTTGCTGACTTGGAGAATTCATCAAAACAAGCCTGACATATAAGCATTTGGTCACCAGAAAATCAATCCATGTTTCGAATTGCAAAAAATTGAAAGTTCATGATTTATTTTGCCAAAATTGAAACGTTTGGTTAAAATTGCAAAAACCACTATAGGTCGTATTTTTTTTTTGCAAATAACCCATTTATTTTTGGCTTAAGAAGTGTGACATTTAAAGTTAACATGTAAATGGCCTTGACAAAAAGTAAATTTTGGCCATATTAGGGGGAGAAAGTGAAAGCTAAAAATTAATTTAACTAAAAGGATGAAGAGCCAAATTTATAATTTTCTTGGCTACACCAAAATTTCAATATTTTGGTTAAAATAACTTGGCTATGTAATTAGCTAAGTTGGCATTTGTTAGTGTTATGCCCTAGGCCAATTATGTAATAGTCATACTTTGACTTTGTCATATTTCTATTTTAATAATAAAAAGGCATTTTTATCATTACTGGCTAATTCTAGTTTTATCCTTGATTAGTTAATTCTACTAAGATCATCAAGTACGTAACTTGATAGTAAAACTCTTAGATGATACTTGAATTCTAATCTAAATATCCTTAGTCAATTATTATTGTGGGAACAACAATGAATAAAGACTAATTTAAGGTTGACTGGTGATTAAGTTTTACTGATCATGTATATGAGATATTAAGTCAAACTCATAGGTACATATTTAGAGAAATGATGTACTGGATTGACCCACAATGAGAATACCACATGGATTATTGTCATAGGTAATTCTCATCACAGTAGTATTATTTGAGTCCTCTGACCTGAGATCACTATGATTTCCTACATAATGAGTTATATATTTTAACACATCCCTACGCCATCTTTAGCCGGATGGTAAAATAGGTTGTGATTGGATATAGAATGAGTTATGTGAGGGATGTGAGTGGTTAAGATGAAATTTTTCCCTCAATTACTTTGAGAAGATATCCATTGGGCCCCTTGATGAGTTAGACTAAAAAGAAATACATGGCCATGCTAGTATGATAAAGAGTTATCAGTATCAGTTTACTTGGGATCGAGAAACAATATGATTGAACAATATAAGGATGACATAATCCATGCCTTAAGTTCAATCAGGATATCATGTGACAAAAGGACTATAGTACAGACTGTGTATTAGGTTATGTCGGATTATCGACCTTCACAAAACTTGGGTAGTTATAATGTCTTGCTAGAGACCAATTATGACTTATGGGCTAAAATGGGAATTTTAGGCCCATTACCAACGTTGTGTGAACCTACAGGGTCGCACACTTAGAACAAGCCCAAAGCAGACTTGGATTAATAAGCCCAGTAATTATCTCTATGGAAGTTTAAATATATATATATATATATATATATATATATATTAGTGTTTATTTATTTCCTAATTTATTTTAGGTAAGATTTATCTAAAATAAATAGGAAAGGATTCTAATTTGGAATTAGAATCAAAATAGAAAAAGAAGTTTAAACTTACTAAAACTATTTTGGTAAGTGGAGGTGTATGAAATCCTAGAGAGGATGGCTATAAATACATCGTATTCTCTAGGTTTAAGTTAAGCCACTTTTTCTCCTCCTTCTTCCTCTACCTCTTTTGTGAAAAAAAAAAGACATAGAGAAAACATCTTGTTGTGTGACAACAAAGGTTCTAGCAGACCTACTTTATTTTGGATCACCTTTTTCGTGTGGATACCATAGATGATACGAACATGGTTAACTTGTGCCAAACCAAGGAAAAAGAAGTTCAAAAAAGCATTGAATTCATTTGTTCTTTACATTATGAGCAAAATGGTGGATTCGACCTCAAGTACAAGCATGGAGCTGAATGAAGAAGAACTCAAGCTAATTAGCTTAATTTCCTATTTTGAAATTAATTAGCTTGAATTGGATGAATTTTTAAGTTATTTTGTATTTTGGAGTCAATAAGGAAGATTCGAGAAGATTTGAGAAGATTCAAGAATATTCCAAGTCAACAAGTCAAAGTCAAAGTCAAAGGTCAACATCCTACTTGACATGTGACATGGCATGCTTAGTTGTCATGATTTGTCATTTTGCTTAGTTGTTATGAGTTTTCATTTTGCTTAATTATCATGAGTTGTCAATTTGACTTTTCAAAATTTAGTTGTCATTAATTGCCCTTAGTTGTCATATTTTTAAAGGAATCCTCTTTAGTTAAGGATTTCCTTTATAGGAGTCTTTAGGAATAAGTAATAAACCTATTCCTTTAAGGATTATGATGTTTACATTCGTATATAAAGGCTATAGTATTGTAGTACGAATTGAGAACATATTATTATCAAAAATTCGAATTCTTGTGAGGTTTAAGTCCTTTACTTTTGTTCTTAAAAGAACTTAGTGAATTTATCAAGTGAAGGCTTGGTGCATTCAAACCTAGTTTAATTTAGACTTAAAATTGACTTAGTTAATCTTAGGTTTATATTAAACAACCTTTAATTCTTTATAATTAAGATTCTTAAGTACAGGTTATTTAAGGGACTTATTGGGAATTAGAGTTTTCCTTTGCTTGGTTTATGAACGATCCTTGGGAAGGTTATCAAGATTGAATACGGGTTTGGTACAAGTTAACCACGTTCGTATCAATAAAGGGTGTGACCTTTTGGTGACGGCTCAATCCGACAAAGGAATACGTAAAACTCGAGATAGGGTGTCACTGATGTGAACCCCTTCTCTTCCTTCCAATGTTCTTGCCTAGAAATTGTCTTGGTGAGTTTTGGAAACCCTCTCAATCAATCTAGTTCGAATTACATGGATCCGGGTTATGGGTTTTCGTGGTTAAATTTTTTATTTTTCTGCTGCGTTATGGATCACAAAACCCAACAACATTGTCTATAGGCATGAAAATATATGATCATTGGCCAAATAAATGAATTGCAAAGCCAAGGAGGCCAAGACATGTATGAAATTTCTGGTTTAAAAATGCACTTGTAATTTGAGAATGGGAGGTTATTTTGGCATGATTTGCTAAAATACAATCAAAAATTAAAACCTGAATTTTAAAGAAGCTAGACATCAACCAAAATTTTATTCTTGGACAAGTATCCAAGTGAGCAAAGAATTTAAGATAAAATTTGTAGATTTGGAAGCCAAATTTAAATGGAATTAATTTGGCTAAGAGCTTAAAATTATTCTTTTACGTAAATTGAAGATGCAAAATTATTTTGGCATGAGATTTGCCAAAATAAACCCGAATCTTACATGGCCAAGTTAGAATTAAATTAATTTGGCTAGATGAATGCATCAAGGAATTAAAATGATGATCCATGGAATTTGAAGATACAAAAATTTTGGCATGAGATTTGCCAAAATAAAGCTGAATTCCTTTAATGCCAAATAAATCAAGTTCAATAAATTTTTCGCTAGTATACATTCAACACATCTTCAAGCATGAATCTCAAGGAAATGACCGGAGTGAATAATGAGTGCATTTGTGGTTGTTTTAGCATAAATTGCCAACACATGATTAAAGAATCAGTGAATGAATTTTCTTGAGAATAGCTAGTAGTAAAACCAGAATTTTAATTCTAATTAAGCTAATCAAGAGGGGTGGGACTGTATTTTGACATGAACTTGCCAAAATAAAGCCAAATGAACAAATGATGAATTAATAATTTTTTGGCTACAATATATTTGCATCATGTCAAATAATTTTGGGAACGGCCAAATTCATCAAAGTGAAAAACTATTAAACGACCCTTATTATGATCCGACCCAAATTTTTTGGGAGCTCTGATCCAAAAGGTAATTTTTTGTGGAGATCTGTGGTGGAGCCCTCACCCGGAGTCCTAATACTGATCTCGTAGGGGGTGCCCCGGCGGTATGGACTTGACCCAAAATACAATGCACCAAATTTTTGGCTAAGAATCAAAGACATATTCTTGGAGCAAAGCCAAATAGAAACAATCAAATTTTAGCTAATTCAATCATCAAATACACAAGAATGTTAAAGTCAAATGCAACAAAACTCGCGCATAAAATTGAAAAATAACCTAATTATAGCACATAAATAATTTAGTTGAAATCAATGCAATGTCGAGAAAGAAGTTTAATTCTCCTGCTAAATTCTTAAAATTACAAATATACTCACCCAAGAAAGTAAATACATCATCGAAGTCATTCCAATAAGCAAATACACTAAGCATAAATTTCACATACAAAGTAATAACTCAATGTTAGGTCAGAACTGAAAATTAATTTGAGAAAATAAAATTACCTTGTTTGCTCTTTTTCTTGGGGAAAACTTGAAGTTGTTGTGGCTTTGCTTGGGAAAATGGCTCAGAAAAATCAACAAAATTAGTGATAAGTTGATGGCCGGAAGAAAGACTGCTCAACTTGTTCGCTGTGCAGGGGAGACCAGTGAGCTGCTGGACAGCTTGAATAGCGAAAGTAGCAAGCCTCATTGGCTTGCGGAAGGGAGTAGCTCCATTGGGGAAGGGGCAGCGCCGTCGGGTGTGGAGGCTATGCGCAGCCTAGAGCGAGCGAGATCTGCTGAGCGTGAGTTTTTTTTACCCAACAGCATCAACAAGCCGTCACTTGGCGAGCATTTATTGCATATAAAAGATGCATGTTGCAATTATTTTATTTAGTGCATCTTTCACTAAATAAAATAATTGCATATGAAAGGTGTGATCCTGTTTTAATACCTTTGAAGTGCAATTGAAAAAGTTGCAGTTGCCTTAAATTAGTTATTTTAGAGATTTTTACTGATTCTATCTGAATTGAACCGAATTAGTCATAGTCCAGTGAGTTCTGGATATCAGTGATTTAAAAAAGAAAAAGAAAAAATTTAAATAGATAATGTTTTTTAGTGTCTTTAGTAGTTCTATAGAAATATCGATTAATTTGGAGCGATTTAGAATAAATTTTATAAGCGGAGCAAAACTTCTTTTAAAATTTGGATATATACAAAAATTTATGTAAAAAGTAATTGAAATTAAAATTCATACTAATATTTAATTAATATATAAAATTTGAATTTATATAGAAATTTATATTAAAAATAAATGAGTATAAATGGGTAAATGAGTGGATAAAATTTACATGAATTATATGAATTTGGGTCCCATATAAATAATTAACAAATCATGAAAGGATAAATGAGTAGTTAAGAGTTTTACTCATTTATACCCAATCCATACCCACCCCAACCCCGCAAATTATATCATGGACCCTTGTCCATGTTGCAATATGGACTAGAAGTCTATTGCACGTGTGAGTCTTTTATTTTTTTTAATGCTTCCTTCTCTTTTTTTTTTTTATGCTTCTTCTTCGCACTTCTTCTTCTTCTTATTCTTTATTTGTAGTCTTCTTCTTCCTCTCCTTCTTCCTGTCACCAACCTCGATCCAATGTCCTCTTTTTATTTGATTTCATCCCGATCTATCTATTTTCTTCTTCTCCGATTGGTCGCTAAACCATGGCACCATGACCTACTCACCATTTTCCAAATTGCTGCGCAGACTCAAGGCCAAGAGCTAAAACCGAAGTAGAAGCAATAATTATCACATCTGGTTAGTTGGTTGATTGTGTTATTGTTCAGAATAATTGTTGCTGCTGCTTCTTCTTCTTCTTCTTTTTCACGTTTGGTTGGTTGATTGATTGGGTTATTGTTCAGAATAATTGTTGCTTCTTCTTCTTCTTTTTGTATTTTTTAGATTGAATTTTCACTGATTTTGTTGTATTTGTTTAGTTTGTGCATATAAATTCATTAGTTTTAATGTAGAGATTCATATGTTATTGATTGGAGGTTCTTATGTTATTAAATAAAAATTATATTGAATGTGAACCTGCAAGTGAAGATCAACGAATTTGCAGGTGAATTTCAATGAAAATGCAGGTGAAGGTCAATGAACCTGCTGCAAATTCATTGAAATTCAGCCGCATATTCATTGAACCTGCAGGCAAAGGTCAATGAATTTGCAGCAAACTCATTGATTTTGACCTACATATTCATTGATTTTCAATGAATATACAAGTGAAGATTAATGAATTTCATAATTTTGATCAATTAACCTATTAATTTTTACAAGTATAAAAAGAAGTTAATTAATTAAAATAAAGTTTAACACAAAGAAAAAAAAGAGGATGTTTATTTCAAAGGACTGATAGACCTGTGAGCATGCTTTCCTTGCTTTTACCCTTGGTGTTAAGCAAATAATTTGCTGCTGCAACAAGATGGATGCCACTACTCTTAAGTACTCCAAGGCCAAATACGATGAAATTGTTAAGGAAGTCTCCTAATACCTTAAGAAAGTTGGATACAACCCTGAGAAGATTCCTTTTGTTCCCATTTCTGGTTTGAAGGTGATAACATGATTGAAAGGTTCACCAACCTCGATTGGTACAAGGGTCCAACCTTGACATGAAAAAAAAAGAGAGAAAAGACATGCATTTCATCTTGCACGTGTGTGTCCATGTTATATTATAGACAGGGGTCCATGATATAACAATTGCCCCCCCTCCCTCCCTCCCTTCTCGTCCTAATGATACTGGGTCCTGTATCAAATAAAAAAAAGTATGATTTTAGCAAACAACTTTTTTAAAATTAACTTTGTTTTCGTTAATGGAGATTAATACATAATAAGAGAAATTATTTAGTGGACTTAATCCAGAGCCCCTTTAACATTTTAGGGATTAAAATCTTGGGGAAAGTATGAAAACCCACCATGTGGTTTACAGTTTTAGATTTTTAAGTACGTGGTTTTTTTTGTGACACTTTTAAGTACGTATTTTAGCCGTTACGCACTTTTCAGTATATGTGTCTAACACTGTTAACTTCGTCCTATGTGGCACTGGTGTGGACACTATAGCACTGACATGGACATTATGTGGTGCTGACGTGGACTTTATGTGACGCTAACACGTAGGCACCACATAGGACAAAGTTAACGGTGTTAGACACATATACTGAAAAGTGTGTAATGGCTAAAATACGTACTTAAAAGTGTCATAAAAAAAATCACGTACTTAAAAGTCTAAAACCGTGAAACCACAAGGTGATTTTCCGTACTTTTCCCTAATATCTTTTACTTAGGTAATTTAAACTTAAAACTATTTGTAGAGTAAATGCTCTCACCTCTTCAGTATTCATCATCTTCTTCCTCCCGTTGCTCTTCTATATTCCACTGCTCTAGGGTGGTTTTTGGCAAAAAATAACCCAAAAATTTTAGTTTTATATATTATTATTAGTAGATCTATATGATTTGAGATCAGATCTCAAATTTTTATGGGTTTTTAACCCACTTTATAAAAAAGTTGATAGTTTCTCAGATATATGAATCTGATGAAGATATTTTTAGTTCTTACCTCTTTCTTATAGGGTTTTTTGTTTTTGCAATAGAGATTTGTATTCAAACTGAAGAACTTTCGGCTTGATCTACTCAAAACACGAAGTTTTTTTCACCAGACTTCCAAATCTGTCAAAGTGAGCTTGAATGCCACCCATTTGCAGAAGGTATCGATGTATTAGTCCGATCTACCCGGAAATCAAGCATCTGACTGGTCCATTTCCATGAATGGAAACTATATGGATGCTAAAATTTTGCGTTTCCTTCACTTATTTTTTAAGTGTATTTCTATCTTAGTCGTCTCTTGGGTACAAATCTTGTATTGTCAAGTTTGTTATGTTAGTGTTCTGTTCTGTCCTTGTTTGGACGGGTTAGTGGTTTTACCATTATTGGTATCTATTCTATCTTTATTGGTAGTTATTATTTGTGTGTTGTATGAAATGTACTTGAAAATTTCTTAGTAATGGTATTCTCTTCTCCTCAAAAAAAAAAAAAACTATTTGTAGAGTAAAAGGGGGTACATAGGCAATGGGTACATAAAATTATAAAAAATTTGAATCTATCCAGCACCTCTATTAACATATATACATGTTATAGTAGATGTAGATTTTTTTTTTCTAATTGAAGTAATATTGTACATGAAATTGGATAAAGAGATGCTTAAAAGATGTCAATTTCACAAATTGAGATGCCTAATAGTTTCTAAGCGATGCATAGTAGTTTCAAAGTGATGTATAAAGAAATATTAATTTTTCAAAAGAAAAATCATGTGCCAAAAAATGTATTTGGCCTAAAGTAAACTAATATCTCAATTTAAATTACTGCAATATCTATAATTTTTAAACTAATTTAGAAAATATATACGAGGAATCTTGAATGATTTAGGCTTTTTGTATTAAGGGCTCATTTACAACACTATATATATATATATATAAATGAGGCAATAAATTCACTACACAAAACCATGAGTACAAGAAATATTATGAGATCAATATTCGACTCTTGAACCCAATTACACCCAAATAAGCTCACTTAAATAATTTCACCCCTTAAAAAGATTAACATGTCCCTCACAATGGAGATCAAAATAGAGACCCAAGAACTTATACCCAAAACATCATTATGACACTCTTGGTACCTTTTTGGCACATAAATACGACACCCCCAATGCATATAACTGTAGTCGTATTTATAGAGAATTAAACTATCCTACTTGATCAAGGATTTCCTTCCAACAAAGAAAGTAATTGTTTAATTCCTAAACAAAAACCAAATCCTCTTGAATAAGGATTTCCTTGACTTGGCCACCAAGTATATTATAAATACACTTAGAATTAGACAAATAATGTTATGGGCCAAAACTTCAAGGCATATATTTAACAATCTCCACTTTGACTTGAATTTTTTTATAATCCAAAAACTTACTCCACCTTCTCCATAGATGTCTCAGTCCATTATGACAAGTGTAAAATCACCAACATGGGTTTTCAAGGAAGTACCTACTGCCCAAATTTGTATGATAACCACGATCTGTGTTATCTAAATCCTCCATCTTCCCTTTGCTCATATAAGATGTTAATTTCTCCTTCTTCAACAATGTTTCATACATCCATTTGTGCGTTAACAATACTCACACCATACTTGTCGTGCATTACAAATCATATTGCGATATAATTTCTCTATCTCAAATCTTGATGTCACCAATAACAAAATCCTAAATAATTGTAGATAGCTCTGATACCACTTATTTGGAAATTTAGGCCAGCAGAAGCACATGAAGATCATAAATTATTTAAGATAGTAAACAAATATGACAACAATGGAGAATATGCACAAAATACACCAATTTAACATGGTTCAGGGTAAGCCTACATCTACAGGCGAAAGAGGCCAACAAATTCACTACAAGAAACTAAGAGTACAAGAAAATAATATGGAGATTAATACTCAACCCTTGAACTCAATTACATTGAAATAAGCTCACCCCTCAAAAAGATTAACATGTCCCTCACAATGGAGAGCAAAAGAGAGATCCAAAAGTTTATACCTAAAACATCATTATGGCACCCTTGGTACCTTTTTGGCACACCAATACGACACACCCAATGCATATAACTGTGGCCGTATTTATAGAGAAATCAACTATCATACTTTATTAAGGTTTCCTTTCCATCAAAGGAAGTAATAGTTTAATTAATAAACAAAAATCAAATCGTCTTGAATAAGAATTTCCTTGACTTAACCACCAAATATATCACAAATACACTTGAACTTAGACTAATAATGTTATGGACCAAAAATTCAAGGCACATATTGTCTCAGTGATGATACCTTGAGGATGATTAGTGAGGTTGCTAAGCATCCTATATCTGCTGCTATTAGTATAGCTGCAATTTTTAGAATTTTGATCCAGGTGGATTTAGTCAGGTATTGTTAATTCTTATAGAGTTTTAAAACCAATAAATTATTAATATGACATATATAATAAATTTTAAAATTTTAATAATTTTAGATATTAAATTGAGTTAGTAGTCTCATTTATCCTTAGATTCACTATATTTTTGGATTATCAAGAATTCTTGGGGAGAGTTGGGTTACGGATGGTTTTGTGAAAGTTGATAGAGTTGATCATTATGACAACTTTTTTACCATCTCGTGTCTGTTTGCTAGTTATATGATGTATTAACTCCTATATGTTATCCCACCACATACCTCAAATGGTTGAGATAAAAATATATATGATACAAGTTAAGAGTATCGTTTTATTTTTTCAAAATAGTAACGGAAGTCACTTTGACTCAATCCTGCAGGGCAATAAAACATTGGTGTAGGATAGTTTATACCACGACGAGACTCTTTGAAATGTTTGCGTTTTCATTGTTTGCTTCACATAAATCCAAATAGTTGGATATATTTTAACTATATCTTAGTTAAAACCTAAAATTTACGAGGTTAATGGGAAAGGAATGTCACCTAACTAATAAGCACATTCAATTCCCATTAACCTTGTAAATTTTAGGTTTTAACTAAGATATAGTCAAAACATGTCCAAATATTTGTATTTGAATTTTATTTGGAATTTCAATTTTTCAAATTATGAAATTACTTATAATTAAATTAAATAAGTAATAATACATAATATAATAAATATGTTTCAATATTATTATTATTATTATTATTATTATTATTATACATGAAATAATTTAATGTAATTTTAATTTTATTAAGAATTTTAATATTTTAATAAAAATTAAAAATTAATTTTAAACAAAAATAAGACTAAATATTAATTTATATTCAAATTAATCAAAATAAGTCAAAACTAAACCAGGTCAAATTTAATATCAAATAAAGAAGTAACAATCAAATCATTAAAGTCCCCATATTACTAACCTATAAAGGCATCCACAATGATTTACACTCTAAGAAGCTATTGTCATTGTAAGAGGAACTCTATTCTTCTCTGGATAACAACTAGCATATTTACTCGTGCAATGCACAGGTATGTCTTAAAACTTCTATTTAATATTGGAGATATTTTGACATTGTATACATATCAACTCATATTTGTTTGTTTTTTAAAATTGTAAGTTAATAGTATCGAATATAATGTATTATTAAATTTTAATTTATGTTTTTTTGGTATCCTAAGAAACATAACTCTATCGTCGCCATTTCGTATTCTGCTAAGTCTCTCGCAGAACCATTTTAATATTTTAATGCGCCATTACATCACCATTTCTTTGGTTTTCTAAATATTTCCTAATCCTAATCTTCCGATCTAAAACCCTAATCCTCCAGATTTTACCCAAAAAATAATTTTGCATAAATATATGTTGAAGAAAGGGACAGTTAGAGAAGGCAAATATACATTGAAACAAATACTAAAGATCAATCCATCAACACAGATAACAAATTTATCAAAAAATGGAGAAATTTAAGAAGATAATTGACTGTGAGCTCCAAATACATCAAAAAGACTATGATGATGACAAAGTCCTGGACCAGTTTTATAAAATTCATGTCAAAGCATTTGAAGCATTAGCAATGAAGCATAAACTGCAAAATAGGGTGTTCTACTGTGGGAATAATTGGGATGAGGATAACAATTTTGATCAAGTGGCTGCACTCAAGGACAAGTTGAATGATAAGTGCGAAAAATACTAGATTTTGAGTACTAATTAGTTAAGTTTTATGTGTCTAAAGTCAAGGATAATAATGAATATTGATATGTTCTATGTTAAATTTGTTAAGTCTAGTTTTGTTTAAGTGTTTCTAGTATTTTGTTATATTTTTGTTAGTTTTTAGTTGCATTTTGTGTTTTTCTATGTTGTTTTGGTAGGTACACTTTTGGGCTGATTCAACCTCTGATATTCAGGAAGGCTTTGGACATCCTTAGAGCTTTATAATGAGAAAGTGATATTCTTGACATTTGAAGTAGACATATTAAGCTTTCTGAATTAAGCTTGGTTGTCAAAATCCAAGTTCGTTTGTGTTTGCAAATCTTAAGTCGAAGTCAGCATATGCAGCTTTCATTTTAGGTTGCATAGCTCTTAGTATTTCAGTGATATCTTGAGCTACAGAGGTTTAATTGAGGTGATTCAAAGTGATATGGAAAGCTTAGACAAATATATATAACTTTTATGAAGAAATATTGGGCTCATTTAGTCTTCTTAAAGGGCTAAAGTCTCAGATACGGTCGTGCTCACCCTGGCACACGGCTATGTGCACCCTAGTACACGGCCATGCGCACCCTGGCACATGGCCATGCCTACTTTAAGGAGATTTAAGTGAAGGCTAGGCATACAGCCGTGCGCCTAGTGCACAAAACCATGTGACTTGTAACAAACTTTCAAATTTTAAAATTCTTATTGCTGATTTTAAGGGATTAAATGATTTTTAAAAGGTAACAACTTAAGAGAGGCTAGAGGCTAGGGTTTTAAAGAAGAGAGCCACCAGAGAAATAAAAGAAAATTACTCTCTTTGCTTAGTTTTATATCATTTTCCTAAAAATCAAAGTTAGAATTCTCTAGTTCTTTTCATTTGATTAGAATAGGGTTGATTGAAGACTAAGGAGAACAGGCTTCCATTCCAGGGGGATTTCTTATTCTGTTTTATTTTGTTATTTTAATTTTAATTCAGCAATAATGATTTCATTTTCTCTTATTTCATCATCCCCTATTCTTCTCAATATGTGTGGTAGATTTTATAGTTAGGGTTCTTGAATCAATTCAACCAGGTGATCAATATGATTTAATCTAAGTTAATAAATATAGTTCATTGGTTGTTACTTTGCTTAATATCTTTAATGGATTGACCACCCTTTATATGAATCTAGACTATGAGACTTGATTGAGAGATAGGTTTTATTGAGAAAACAAGTAATAACCTATTAATTGTCTATTTTAGTTGAGAGACACTTAGACTATTGATAATGTTAAAGAGCTGAACTTTAAATTGAGTATAATGAACACTTAATTAGCAAGAGCTGTAAAATTGAGAAGTAGTTGTATTCAATTAATCATAGGTTTATCTGAGAGGAAAATTTATGACTCTTAAAATTGCTTACATAATGAACTTTGGTATGAATTAACTTAGAGAGTAATTACATCTTTTAAAAGGTTGAATTGAGTCTAAGAACCCTAGCATTTTCTTGAATTATGATTTTTACATTAGTTTTAATTTGTTTAGTCTATTTTATTTCAAAAACCAATTTTCAGTGTCTAGACAAACAAACACCTTGATTATTACAACACTCAATTTGCAATCTCTGTAGGACGATCTTTATTTATTACTTACATGATTCCGTACGCTTACGGATTTCACACACTATTGAAGAAAACTCTGAAGTCCGAAAAACCAAGCTCCGGATCAGATTAGAGCAAAGGAGCTCCTGATTACAAGAGGAGCATGATCATCACAAGCAAAAGTTTCAATTTCAGAGAGAAAAGAGTAGCAAAGGATCTCCTGATGCTTCAGTTTTTAAAAGAGAGATTGAAGATGAAAGATTACAAGAGGAGCATGATCATCACAAGTAAAAGTTTTAACTTTAGAGGGAAAAGAGTAGCAAAGGAGCTCATGATGCCTCAGTTTTTAGAAGAGAGATTGAAGATGAAATATTACAAGAGGAGCATGATCATCACAAGCAAAAGTTTCAACTTTAGAGGGAAAAGAGTAGCACATAAGCTCTTGATGTTTCAGTTTTTGGAAGAGAGATTGAAGATGAAAGATTATAAGAGGGGCATGATCATCACAAGAAAAAGTTTCAACTTCAGAGGGAAAAGAGTGATGATGAAGTTCAAAGCTCAAGTTCAATCTGTAAGATCAATACCCAAAAGCACAATTAAATATCTTGTTTAGAAAGGCATTTATTGTTTTCAATATTTCATTATTTCAATGGTTTGGATGCCCTTGGAAAATAATTACCACTTGACTACTCCTTCACTGGCATTTCAAAGTCTTATAATATCACATTCATATTGAATAGTTGAATATATGAGATATAATGTGTTTTAATATGATAAAATTATTAAGAATTTCATTAATTAAAATAATTATTTAATTCGTTACCTACTTGCCAAACTACTAGTCCATTTGGATAGGATTTTAAGCAAATCCAAACAAGAATAAGCCAATACATGGCTCCTATCCAATAGTATTTTGGAGGATAGTGGCTTTCTTTGATGATTTGATAGGGAAAATTATATCATTTATGATGCTGATGGAGATGCTCTTTGAGAGTTCAGCCATTCCTTGCTTTTATTTTATTAGCACAAAATCTATAATATCCCTCAAAAACAAACAAACAAATGAAAAAAATGCTTGAATTCTCTTAGTAGTTACCAACCAATTTCTTTCTTGTTTTATACTCCATCCACACTGCACTACACTACACAACATAGCACATCCTAAACCTAAATAGATATATCATTCTAGTTAATCCATTTGAGGGAGAAAATTTAACAATAACAATACAGAGGAAAAAAAAAGCAGCTATCGTATCTGAAAGAAATTCGACAAAAAGATTGCAATATCAAACATAGAGCTCATTAGTTGTTCATAAAAGGGTGACGGTGAAAAAAAGCAAAGAGAAGAATATGACATTCATTAATAGTCTACTATATTGTGTTCGTGTGAAAATTTGCACTAGTAATTAGGTATTTTATTTTGTTATTTAGTAGTTTTTATGTTTTAGTTGGTGCTATTTTGTTAGTTTTTGGTTTTATTTTTTATTTTATGTGTTTTAGGTTGGTTGGGTTTCCTAATAAAGAAATTGGGATGAAAAATCACATTTTGGGTGAGAAATTTGAGCTGTCGATGCAGGGGACGGAGATCGCAACTTTTAAAGGTCAAAAAGAGCGCGAAGATTATTGCCATCGCAGTCGAGAGATATAGCCAAAATTATTGCAAATAGTGCTAAGATCGCAACATGGGTTGTGGTCGCAGCTGAAGATAACGTGTCGGGCTATTTTGGGGCTACTGCCATCGCAGCTTTGCTGTGGTTGCAGCCCTTTGATGAGTTGATTTTGATAACATGGCGTCAACTTATTTTGAAGGCCAACGTTTCTAATCTTCAAGGGGCTTTAAATACAACACTTTAGGGACATTTTTAGGAGAAGTAAAATGCCGAGAAAGTACGAGAATTAGAGAGAAACTAAAGAGAGATCAAGAGTTGAAGATTGAAGAACAACAAATTCTAGTTTTTACTTTCTTCCATTTTCTCTATTCTTGTAATTTTTATGGATTGTTTTTATGATTATGTGGAATATTTTTAGATTATGTTAGGCTAGATTTCTTTTTGTTGGGGATTGATGACTTAACATGATTTAGTTTTTCTTTAATTAATGAAGTTTATTAATTAATGCAAGCTATGTTTATTGTGCTTATTATATGTTGATGCTTGATCACTATTGGCATAATCAAAATTAAGATTTTAGGTTGAGAAATCAAAACTTTGATGGATCTATAAACATAGGTTTAAATTGCTTATAGGTAGAGATATCATAAGTAGTTAAATTCCAAATGGGAGTGGGTAATTAAATTCATGATTTAATTTAAGGAATTGAGTTTACAATGAGAATTAGGGCTTAATATTCTTAATTGAGAATTATGAACTGAATTTGGTTAATACTTGAGAAAGATTAATCAATAATTTAGAAACACCCAGGACTTGCAAAATTAATAGACTCATTAATCAAAGTGAACTAAGGATTGTGAAGGAAATTCAATTCCTAAATGTTGTGTTCATAGTTTGTTTATTCTTTTGTTTAAGAATTTATTTTTATTTTATAAATTCATTTATTTGCTATTTAATTTTCTTCTTAATTTTCATATTCGAAAGCCTTAGACAATAAAAAATTAGGTTAGTAAGTGGTTAGAACTAATCTCCGAGGGAACGGATTTTTACTACTTGTCTGACATCGTGCGCTTGCAATTTTTCACAAACATGTTGAATAGAGTAGATTGAATCTAAAGATGCTACTGATGTCCTCCTACATAAAAAGAAAATGATCTATGTTATGAATTTCCCATGGCAGCTACATCCCTCACATAACAGGCCATCAGCCAAGAATAGTATTTTTCCTCTATAAGGTTCTTTATGTCTAGCATGCCTCTTAGATTGAATGTCAACTGCAACACCAACTAAATTAATGCAAAGGAATGCCACCGGCTGAAAATTCAACCTCCTGAAAATTAAACAGAAATAAGTCAAGGTTAGTGAAGGTTCTATTATTTTTTTAATCTGTTTCGTGCAAAGATTTTGGTGTTGACACCAAATTAGTTGTAGTGGATGCAAACATTTCATTCAGACATTTTATCAAATATTTGGTGTGCAATACATAGTCAAAAGCTATAAACCAATTACAAGCAAATTGTTGTGATTATCTAATGATGAAATATGAACAAAATTGAATTAAAAATTAGAACAACACATGGATAATTTTAGAGAAATACATATCGTAATAAAAATCACAAGAAAAAAAAAATACAAGAGAAGACAATAAAAAAAAAAAGCTAAATACCATTTTGTGCACCAACAACTTCCTTTAGTGTTAAAGCTCCTATGACCTTTTTATAGTTTTTAGACATCATCACTCTAGAAACCTAAAATTGGCAGCACGAATTAGTCACCAAAGAGAATAATGCAATAAAGTTGGAAAATAAAAAGAAATGCAATTAGTGATAGGAGGAAATAATTCAAACTTTCAAATCTTCTAGAATCGAATTTTCATTGATTGCTTTGTCATCAAAAGCATCTTCTATGATAGAGAGTTCTAGACAACCTGGAAACCCCTAATTTTTTTAGAATTGAGAAAAAATATTGAGCAAAGAAGTAAATTATTTTAGACTTTTAGCTGCCAAGTACTTTGTACTTAAAACGTGTTAGTTGTGGTTTATTTCAAGGCAAATTACGAATAATTGAAATTCAAACATGAAACAAAAATAAAAAGTTTCATTGCAAAGTGGAAATTGGATATTAATTTTCAAAAAAAAAATTCACAAAGTTGTCACTGAGGGTGAGCATACAAACCCAACATCTAAATCACATTGAGTAAAAAAAATATGGCTAAAACTACCTCTCACAACAAATTAGGCAGGAACTAAAAAATAAAATGAAAAGCTATACCATTAGGAATATCTTTCAGCAACGTCCCACTTCCCTACAATTTTCAAGGCAAATTACGAATAATTGAGATGCAGACATGAAACAAATTTTTTCATGTCTGCATCTCAATTATTCATAATTTGCCTTGAAACATACCACAACTAACATGTTTCAAGTACAAAGTACTTGGCAGCTAAAAGCCTATTAGATTTGGAGCAGTACTACCATATAAACCCTACCATTCAACTACAATACAAATTAATTAAAAATTATTCAGTCTATCAACAAAAAAAATATAATAATATTTTATTGTAGTTATGTACTAGTAGTCTAGTATTTTACCTGGAGTTTTTGTGCTTCGTGATCTAATTGCCATTGGATTGTCAAAAGGCCCTTAACTCTCTTGTACAAAGATAATTCATCCATGATTTTGTCCTGCACAGCTTGATCAACAATTAATTTCCTAATGCAAGAATAGAGTCCATTAGTTATCTCCTCATCAGACTCTATATTTGGATTGCTATAAAAAAATTTGGATTCAAAAAATGGCAGCTGTATGCAAGGGTTAGTGAAGTTGGCATTCCCATCTAGCATTAATAATTTTAAAAATATCTTTGTACTTCTCCTCATTCCTAGTGAAAGCTTTCACAATAGCTTCCTTAGATTTGTCCATCGCTTCATAAATGTATCCCATTGCTGGTCTTCTCTCATTATCAACAAGCTTAAGAACTCGAACAAGAGGGTCCATAAGCTTAAGTATGTAAACCACATTATTCCAAAAGGAAGGCATTAAAATAATTTCTGCAACATGTTTCCCTTTCACTTCCTTTGCCCATTTTCTAGCAACCCACTCTTGTGAAGTAAACATAGATCTCAATGCATTCTTTTATTATGGATGCACTTTAGTGTATAAACTCCTTTTATTTTGTGAACTCTCTCATCATATTCAATAAGCCCCCATGATTATATATGTAACTTGTTATATTGATTTCCCTCTCCAAAGTCTTTTGAACTTTAGTTGTCTTTCCAATGTCTTCCAACATAAGATCAATAAAATGTGATGCACATGGAGTCTAATACAAATGAGGCCTCTTCATTTGCAATAACTCACCAGCCAATT
>CATIWK010328060.1:0-31855 GCA_949634005.1 Mallotus japonicus | reverse complement strand
TGCCTTCGAGACCTTGTTTTCTTAGGTAACTTTCAAGTTTCTTTGATCTAAACAACACCCAGTTTGATTCTGCAATTTCTTTTTGACAGTTACCCAATAATGAATTCAACTTTTTAGTAATGGCATGAATCAACGAAATCTAGTAGAACATTGACTAGCAGAGATTGAAAAAAAAATCGAGCAGAAGTTGTAATCGATTGCAGGAAACCCAAAACTCAGAATCTCATTTCTCTATCGCCTACATCTTCATCTTCATCGTCAACATCAGTACTTAAGGCTGCTGCTACCCTACACCGACAGTAAAAATGAGGATGTTGTTGATAGATCTTGGTTGCGCTTCAAGAGTATCAAGCCCTACTATTTGTTTTGTTTTTTGTTTTTTTTATCTTAGTGGAGTGCTTACGTGGCAATTTTCAACTTATGTGTTAACAAATGGCAAGGGCAGTTAAAGTCAGTTGTCCATATAAGCAAATTCCGTTTGAGATAACGGGAGATAACAGATTAGGACTAACTTGAAACACTTTAAATGCTTTTAGGACTCAATAAAAAAAATTTTCTTTTAGGGCTTGATTGAAATTTTCGGAAACTTATAGGACTTATGAAATCAATATACCTGATAATAATGATAATAATAACAAGGGACAATTACGATTACCCCCTGAGGTTTGGTCAAAATAACTAGTCCGTCCCTGCATTTGTAAAAACCCCCTCAGTTTTGACTTTGTTAACTACTTAACCCCTCCGTTAGATTTTTACACTAAACACCGTTAGTTCTAGTTGCAATGACTCTTTTACCCTTATGTAACATAAAAACACCCTTCTTTCCCCTAATACAATTTATTATTATTATTATTTGGATATGTTTTTTAATATTGTTTTACTTTTATGATTTGAGTTGCATTATGAAGGCATTAAATTTTTTATTTTTTCAATATTTACATTTTTATTTATATTATCAATAGAAATTAATTAATAATAAATTAAAATTATTTATCAAATTTAACTCATAAATGAAAAATTAACTCATAAATTTATATGCTAATAAACATTATAATTATATATATTTTTTCTAAATATACCGAACAACAAATTGAATTTTTTGAAAAAAATATATTAATTGCAAAATTTTCACTGCATGTGATGTTTAATACTGGCAAAGTAAATCAATTAATTTATGCTTGGGAAACATGAATTTTCTTCCATAGATTAAAAAGGAAGAGTTCACCAGTAAGAAGCAAAGACAATGCGTAGCTACAATGCAATTGCCCATTCAAGAACGTAATACCTGTCAAAAGCGACCTAAGAACCCTAAATCAAAAACAAAAACAAAATTAAGAGCTGGATGGATCAGGGTAATTTTTTGAAGAAAATTGTTGCACGTCTTATATTTCCGGCGGGGTGTTGGTGATGAATCATCGGCCGTTAATGAAAATCCATTACAAAAAAATATCGGCCGTTAATAAAATTAAAATTATTTATCAAATTTATATGAAATTAAAAAAATTAAACTCTTAAATTAAAATTACTAAAAATAAAAAAAAATAAAAAATAATACAAAAGCAAATGGATTATTATCAAGAACAAATAATACAAAAATAAATAACCAAGATCCTAAATTTGTCCAGTCAGCAATTGCCTGGATGTTGGTGTATGAACAGTAAGTCTTCTAATTCTCAAAAAAAAAAAAGATCCTAGATTTGTTTTTTTTTTTTCAAAAATACCATTGCCACAAGAAATCAAAAACCCCAAAAAATAAAAAACCACAAGAAATTAAAACACCCAGTTGTTGTGGCTTCAGGTGGCGGCATCAGCGGGCGATGGCGGCAATAGCAACAGTAGGCGATGGTGGAAGCAGCAATAGTAGCAGGCGACAACAGGAGCAACAGCAGGCAAGAGCGGAAGTAGCAGCAGTAGCAAGCAACGGCGGTAGCAGCAGCAGCAGCAACAGGTGACGGCAACGACAACAGGTGGTGGCGGGTTTGGGGGAGAGAGAGAGAAATAAAGATGTGAAGATGGAGTTTGGGTGAGGATAAGAAAAAGTGTAAGAGATGAAGTGTGAATGAGAAAAAATATTTTTAGGGTTTAAGGGCATTCATGAAATTTTCTATAATTATTAACAATTTAATATTAATTGTTTTTCTAGTTGAAAGCATATTTCAAAAATTAACAGTATATTTCCAAATTTTTTAACGGAAGGGAGGAAATAGTTAATGGAGTCAAAATTAAAGGGATTTTTAGTTGACTTTTAAAAATACAAGAACGAACTAATTAATTTGGCCAAACTTCATGGGTAATCGTAATTGTCCCTGATAAGAGAAGAAGAAAAGGATAAACCCATTATTAAGCCCCTAAACTTTGACGTTTTATTTTATTGAGTCCCTCAATTTTTATTGTGTTTTATTAAGCCCTCAATCTTTTATTTTCGTATAGATTAAGGATAAATTAGACTGAAATAACGAAATTGTGCAACAATTCAGGTTCGTTGTTGCCAAATATGTTATTATGAAAGACTTAGAGATACGATTTGTGAAGAATGAAAGAAAAAATGTGAGTGTAAGGTGTAAGAAAAAATGTCCATTGAGGTTATTTACTTCAATTGATAATTCTAAGGACACATACACTGTTAAAACTCACCACTGACATCACAAGTGTGGTTGATTAAACAAAATTTATTTCACAATTTCATTACTTCAGTTTAATTTATCCTTAATTTATACGAAAATAAAAGATTGAGGGTTTAATAAAACACAATAAAAATTAAAGGGTTTAATAAAATAAAGTGTCAAAAGTTCAGGGTTTAATAATGGTTTTATCCAAGAAGAAAATGAACACAGCACGGAATTCATTCTCTCTCCTCTCTTTTTCTTTTTTAATTTTATTTATATGAACTAATTAATTCATTTTGATTCACAGCTTCTGAGTTCCTCTAGATGCAATTCTAGGTTTCTATATCAAGAATTCTACATTAGTATGATATATTTCTCTGGCTTTTGTTTATTCTGATGCTTCATGAGGTTCTATTTGCAATTTTAAGATATTTTTTATAATTGTAGTTTCTCATTCTATGTCCTTGGGATATTTAACCCAAAGATTATGTACTATTGGTATTGGATGACCATGCATAATGTTGTGGTAAAGTGAAATTCCATGTTTAAACCTGGTGAAGATGTTGTTGTTATCTCTGACTCTGTATCACTGCGACATTTTTCTTCCTTTGCCTTCATCTTCGTCTTCATCCTCCTCTTCCTCCTGTAAATCTCACATTTTCTTATTCTTCTCTACCAAATCGCTTTGTCCTCATTTTTTTTCTGCAGGTTACTTTATTGTGTTTTTATGTTTTATTTTCAATCTAATTTTTAGGTTTTATAATAGTTATATTTATTTGCCATTTGCTTTTGCTATATTTGGGACTTAAAGATTTTCTATTGATCAATGTTGAGATTGCTGTAAAGTGACGCTCAATTCAAGTTTTCAATTTTCTTGATTTGTTTGATTAGGGAGAGCTCTTATTTGCTTCTGGAATCAGGAAACTAAATATCATATTATTTAAAGTATTTGTTTTTAGTTTGGTCAGTTCATTTGTGTTCTCTTTATCTGATTGGTTTAGTAAGTTGATATTTGGTGTTGATTTTTTTTTTATATGATCATAAAGGCGGTCTTCATATACAATTGTTGATCATTCATATGATGCAGTTGTGGTAGTAGTAGCTGGTGCAGAGTTGAGAATTGCCATTGGAATCGCTGACTCTGAGCATGAATATGACACTGCTTGCATTACCCCAAGTGTTGACATGCTCTGATTGACATTTCTGCATTTTAGTCTGAAATATGTGATATTGTTTGTTAAAGGAAAATTCTTAGTTGGACATTGAAAGGTGATAAGGCACCCTTCTATGACTTGAAAATTCTCCCATCCCATTAGTCCAAAAGCCCAAAACAAGACTTGTATTCTCCTCTACCATCTCATGCAAGCAACCACAACATGACCAGAATGATTCTTGCAGGTATATTATTATCTTAATTTACATTTTGATTGTTGATTCACTTTCTTGGATTCTTTAATAGGAAGTTACATTGTTTGTTGGCTTATTTTTTTATGATTAAAGATTGTGCTTATTGGGATTCTAATTATTTTTGGAAGGTCAAAAAAGAGAACAAATTGGCAAAGCTAGCAAAAGTGACACTAGCAGCTGGGGTGCTCACACTTGGCTCTGTTGGTGATGCATCGGCTGCCAAGTCCGGTGGTAGAGTTGGTGGTTAAGCTTTCAAGTCATCCGCTCCTAGGTCATCCCCTCGAATCAATAATAACTCAAGTTATATATCCATACTTTAAATTGCACAATTTTGGTGTGATTAATTCCTTTTCTTATATTCCGTGTACATATTACCCACTGTTGATCATTTGATTGAATATACACTTATTCTTTTGCTTTTAGGTAGTAATTGTTATGATTTTACGATGTTGAAAGTCTTGATTGGTTAACATTTTAAATTGAAACAGTAAAGTTATTATTGATTAGGACCTAATTGTTTTTCATGGTGGATATGAAATGGCAAGGAGAAAGACACTGTTTCAAATGGGTCATCTTTGAATTCATCTTGTAATGAATGGGGTTCTTGATTGAAAGAACTTGATTCTGTGAAGTTTACTACGAAGAATTTAGCTTCACAAAGAAAAGTTAAAAAGAAATGGCATAGTAGAGAAGAGAGGAGAGTTGATAAACAATATGAAGATGCTGTTATTGTGCCTTCTGATGGTGGGGTTTGCTTGTCAGATCATGGATCTGAATTTAGAATTGATGATGAGACTGATGATGGTTTTGCTGTCTTAGTTCCTTGCTACAGGCCTGGTTGCAAGGAATTGGTGGAGAACTCAAATAAGCAACTTTTAAGTGCTATTAAGAATTTACCAAATGAATTCTCTTCTGGCAAGATTTACTTTTCTTTTTTACTTGAGTTTTCTTGTTGCGTGTTGTCGTGTCTGTGATATTTGATGTTCTGTTTATATTTGCTGTTTTGGTTTGTTAGTTTCTTGTTTAAACTGCTGAACCATACAGGTCTTTGACTACTTATGCATGGTGGATGGTTGATTGTCACGTTGCTTTTGTTTTATCAAGTAAGCATATTATGGGGACTATTATTGTTTTTTTTTTTAATTATGGTCCTAAAACATCTTTCAACGGGAAGAATTGATTCCTATGTGTCCGAAGCTAATGAATTTGTTGCCATGGATTCAGATTATTGTCATTGATCATTTTTCTTTCTATTTGCATATTTCAATATGCTGCACTATAGCTGACAATGTCATATATTAGATGACAGATATTTTGTTAAGGATTATTGCTGTTTCAGCTCTTTCTCAAGTTCGTTGACACTGAACAGTTTCAGAGGCAAGTCTGGTTTTAGTAATTGTTTTTCTTTGAAGATGTTCTCACTTATTCTCATGTAAATTGAGTCCATCATGTCATCTAACCAGTTTACTGCATGTTACAGACTTCATGATCTAAAGCAAGTTGGTTTCTGCACAAAGAAATATGTCATTCAACTTGCAAAATATGTTTAATTATTGAACCAAAGTTTATTTCTATGTAGGTCTTAACACACATGGTTTACCTTAGAGCTGTACATTCTCGTTTTGAGCACTCATTAGGTGTATACTGGCTGGCGAATAAAGCGATACTCAGAATTAGATATTAGATACTTCTAGTTGTTATTAGATACTTCTAGTTTGTTATTAGATACTTTTGGTTCTACTGCATTGCTTTCTGTCTACTGTCCTGTTGGGTATGTCTTGAAAAGTCTTTACCAAGCTTTATTAATCCTGTCTATAAATTGGATTGCACAACTCATTCTATCTTGTTTCATCAAGTTTATTTATTTCTAGTTGTCATAACTGTATTTAATTAACATTTGGAATATTCTGCTACTTCTCATCATAAGACCATGGAATACAAACAAATTGACACCTTTGGTTTTAACGTTGCATTTGTTGTGATCTGACAGTGCATAATTCAAATATATTTTTCTTATGGTTAGATATTTCATTTCCTTAATTGACTGTTTTCTATGTCATGTTTTTAATCTTTGTACCTTGCAGGGTGACCATGTGACTTTCCTAAATGTTTACCAAGGATTTCTTCAATCTGGAAAATCTTCACAATGGTGTCATAAGAACTTTGTGAGTTACCATGCCATGGTGTGTATGTTCTCTTAGTGGTTATAAACTTTTAGACATGGTTAAATTGTCACACTGCGGTTTTTGGCTATGTGAATAGATGTGCTAGTAGAGTAGATTAACCTCTTCTAGGTCTTTTAGCAGGCGCTTTTCCAATATTGTAATACATATGTCAACTGCTTTGTTTTGTAGAAAAAAGTTATCGAAATTAGAGAGCAACTCAGAAGAATAGCCCTGAGGATAGGCATACTTAAAATCATGTGAAAGAGATATGCTAGTGAGTGGAATTTGAATGGAATTGGTCGCTCTCTCAATAGAAATTAATTGTTAGGAATTTGTTGTTTGACTTATGAATGTTATCGGGTAAACTTAAATATTGTAAGGAATGTTTTAATTTCTAGTATATCAAAATATATTTAAGTGTACATCTTTATTGTAAATATTTATATTTTTATTCTATCATATGATATTTTATTCTAGGGTTATTTGTAAAAAAAAATCATGACTTATATCGATTTTGGCAAATTTAACTAAACATTTGAAACTGGGCAAAATAAAACATGACCTTTAATTTTTTTGCAACTTGAAACACCGATCGATATTCCGGTGAATGGATGCTTGCATGTCAGGCCTGAGTTAGGTGAAGTCTCCACGTCAGCAAAATTTTTTTCCACCTATGAAAAGGTTATTTGCAAAAAAAATCATGACTTATAGCGGTTTTGACAATTTTAACACAACTTTTGAAACTTTGCAAAATAAAACGTGACCTTTAATTTTTGTGCAACTCGAAACACCAATCGATATTCTGGTGAACGGATGCTTGCATGTCAGACTATATTTAAACGAAATCTCGAGGTCATCAAATTTTTTTACAAGTAAAACTAATCGTTTCATATAAATTGTCATAATGCTAATTCAAAAGCACAAAGAAAAATAATTAATTAATTAAAAAAACAATCAGCAGGTTCTTGAAACCTAACATCAATCAGCAGGTTCTTGAAACCTAACAGTCCAAGCATGAACATTTCTGCATCCAATGACACCAATAAGCCTAGTATTGGTTTGGACTGTTATTGGTGTTAAGTTATTTTTTAATTAATTAATTCTTTCTTTGTGCTTTTGAATTAGCATTACGGCAGTTTCTATGAAACGGTGAGTTTTATACGTGTAAAAAATTTTGATGAACTTGAGATTTCGCCCAAATGTAGCCTGACATGCAAGCATCCGTTCATTGGAATATCGATCGGTGTTTTAAGTTACAAAAAAATTAAAGGTCATGTTTTGATTTTGCCAAGTTCAAATGTTGTGTTAAAATTGCTAAAACTGCTATAAGTTATGATTTTTTTTGCAAATAACCTTTCATAGGTGGAAAATTTTTTTGATTATGTGGAGACTTCACCTAACTCAAGCCTGACAGGCAAGCATCCGTTCACCGGAATATTGATCGGTGTTTCGAGTTGCAAAAAAATTAAAGGTCATGTTTTATTTTGCCAAGTTTCAAATGTTTGGTTAAAATTGTCAAAACCACTATAAGTCATGATTTTTTTTTTTGCAAATAACCCTTTATTCTATTATATGTTCACTATTTTGTTATCTATCTATATATATTACGAGGAAGTTTACCGCGCGCTTCGCAGTGGGAAATCTCATAACATTTCAAAATGGCAATCACATAAAAAAAATAAGATTAATTCTAAGCATAATAAATTAAGCATTAAGTACTCAAAAGAACATTTCATAATCGTCTGTTTGCGTAAAAAAATACTTAATAATAAGTAGGATAAGTTTTTTTTATGCTGCACAACAAAATGTATCAAAGTTCGTCCTTCTTAGAAGCATCAAATATGGAAATATAGCGAAACAAATATTAGCATAATATTATGGTATATATATATATATATATATATATATATATATATATATAGAATTTAAACAAATAAGTTTAGATAGCAAACAATCTTGTGCATTTTTTTCCACTATGCATAATAAAATGTATTAAAGTTCGTCATTACTTGAATCATCGAACCTGCAAATATAATTTTTAAAAAATGATCAATGAAATATTAAATTATTATATATATATATATATATATATATATATATATATATATATATATATATATATTGTATAAAATAACTTTAGTTAGAAAATAACATGGTGCATGTTTTTTTGACATGCGATTCATCTGGGAACAAATCAACCTGTAACTGTCCGACTGCTATCGAAGTAACTGGTACTTCAATAGCCTGTGAGTCCTCTGATGGATCGTCAGCTTGAGTGCTTTCGCTACCTCCGAAATCAAAAGTTCTTTTTGATGATGTGCCAGCAGTAAAAGAAATTGGCTTGTGAAGTAAAGTTGAGCCCGTTGAATCATCTTTTAATTTTTCTTGTTTAATCGGAGTGTCTGCACTATAATCTCTGAAGATATGCACAACTTTGAAAGAGAGGTCATACGGGTCTCTATTTTGTTGCTTATAACAACTTGAAAAATTCTTGCAATCCCATAAATGCGAGTCATCAAAGGCGGAACAGATGTACAATCTTTGTAGCTATTTGCGAGTGTACTAGCGGCAGTCCGATCAATTCAGCAGCTAATCTTCCAAAATCAGGAATGATGTTGTTCCAGTTGTATCTTCGACGGATGCATTAAGCTTATACCTGCAATTTCAAATAAACAAAGTTTTAAATGACCTATATTTTTTAAATAATATCTAACAAATTTAGTTAGAAAAACGAATTAATATCAGTGCATAGGAGGATCACGCAAAATTCCATAATTATTGCACCAAACTTTATCGTTATAACTTTGCACGCTGCTTCTGCACTGCGGACACGCTTTATACCACCAACCGCCAGTGGCGTCGACATTTTTAATTACTGCCTTGCATGTAAATTTAATGTCCTGTAATAAAATTTTAAAAACTGTGTTGTAATAGCTAATGAAAATGTAACACAGGGTATTTCAAAGCTATATTTTAAAAAAATAATAATATTAAACTTATCAGAGTGAATATCAAGAGAAAGGAGCTCTGTAATTGTACGTCGATTTTTGTCTTTGTCTGCATCAATGTCCCCAGAAAAATGGACTTCAGCATTGAGTCTAGCTATCTTCTGAAAAGGTTGTTCGAGACTAAAAAAATGTACATTTTTTTTAGAAAACAATCATATACAAAGGAAATGCGTATGAGTGATAGATTAAAGGGCCTGTTTTTCATCGAAACAATTTCAAGAATGTCGAGATCAACCAAAAACTTAGTTGCTGACGTGCTACTGTTGATTGCAATTTCATCTATAAATTAACGTGAATGCATATTAGTTTAAGTATAGCAAAATATATTTATTGTTTTTTTAAAAAAAATACAAATATTCGTTTATGAAATTTAAGATACGGGAAAATAAATTACCGTTAAATTTTTTAACAGTTGTCGAAAGAAATGCAACAATAACAGTGTCGTGTTGATCTGCTTCAAAAATTTCGTCTTCTGGAAATAGTTCAGCAGCTTTATCCCACAACATTATGTCTAATTTTTCGTTCCTGGTTGAAATTGTTGTTTAAAAAGTATTTAAACGTTAAAAATAATTAGAAATATTGTAGAAAAATTTAAATCAATTTAATTAATATGTGTACTCAACATTTTTAATTTCGAGTTTCTTTTTCTTTGCAACTCGACCAGCAATATGGATACCCTCAAATTCTTCAATTGCTATAACTTGTCCAAATATATCTGTACAAAAAAAAATATATTACTTATAGACGGCAAAAAAGTATTGCACTGCTTATTGTGTTTTTTTAATTTGATTATTTAATGGTACTTAAAATACCTGTTAAAAAAAATCTTATCACCAACTCTTGACCGAACATCCTCAAATCCAATAAATTCAAATCTATCAAATGGTATATGGTGATCTGTACTGTCTAAGGCTCGCAGAAAAGTATGTCGAAGCAGTTTGATTCGGTATGGGTGATGACTGACTTTTTAACTGGACTGCACAGGTATAATTATAAAGCTAGAAATATGGTACACTTTGCCTTTGATAAGCATTTGTCTGAAATGATCAATTAATTTTCTCGGCACTGACCCCTGCATTGTGTTTGCCTACAAAGAAAAAAAGATTAATAATCAACAGGCAGTCTATAAAATGTAAGGGAAAAACTTTTTTTATACCTTTTCATCGAGCATTAAAAATTCCAAACTGTATATGTCGCTGGAATTGCTTATGTCTGTGAACTCCCAAACGCGAGCAATGCGGACTTTAATCCGATTTTTTTTTATGTATTGTCAATTTCAGAAAGCATTGTGTAAGACATGCTGGTATGATAACTGCAAAGGAAAAATTAATCAATAGAATTTAAAAATTCATAAAAATATCTAAAAGAAAATGTAAATATAGGTTGACCGATTATCATAAAACAAATAAATAATATATTTTACAGGACACATAAATAGCGAAAAATGTAATGTATTTATTAGTATTTGTCTACCTATCTAAAATGATATCCGAAAAAATTTCGCTATACACAATATTTTTAGTATATTGTATATATTCACGACATTCATTATTTTTTTCTTTATTTATTAATATTCTAATGCCACTGAAAGAAGTAACTCTAGAAAGTGCGACATACAACTGACCGTGCGTAAAAACGTGATCATGCAAGTATAAACCAACACGTTCAAGTGTTTGACCTTGACTTTTATTTATTGTCATACAGTAGCAAATTCTAATCGGAAATTGTCGTCTTTTCAAAATAAATGGCCATTTATTATCATTATACGTCAAAACAATACGGGGAATAAAAACTTTTGCTCCATAGTGAGAGCCTGTCAAGATAATTGCTTCTATGATTTTAATTCCCAACTCGACAATCATGAGTCGAGTACCTTTACAAAGTCCAATACCTAGATTGATATTATGAAGCAGCATTATTGGAATATTTTTTTAAGGCGCAATTCATGCTGAGGAAATCCATTAAAATTAAGCGAATTTAAAAATTCAATTGGATAGAGAACATCTAGTTCGTCGCCTCCCACAAATGTTTTGCAAATTGAATCTGAGCTATAGTAAATTTTTTCTTTTTCAGAAACTAAAGTCAACATTCTTTGATTTATAGTATCAACAACATCATTTGTAGGAGTGACTATTATTCTATTATATATATATAAATAATCGCAATATTTATTTTTAAAATTGGGATACATCTCGTTAGTAATTGAACTTATCATATTAGTAACATTTTTTATAATTAAATTATCAGGTATTTCAATAAAATTTTTCTCGTCATCTTCTGTTACCATGCTGATATATTCTGTCGTTCCATCGTCGATAGATAAAAGCCATTGTGAAAATGTCAAAAGTACTTCTGTTTCATCGGGCGATAGATTCGAAGATGTTAATCGCATGTTAATGTTAAGTTTATAAACTTTAAATGTTTTCCATAGATAAGAATGTGTAATAGAAGCATTTATAATGTCTTCCTTATTACTACCCAAAACAACAGGAAGAATTTGTCGAAAATCACCTTCGAATATAACTGTTTTACTTCCAAAAGGTTTTGTCTCCTTTTTGAATTCAGAGACACATAATATATCTCTAAGAGTTCTATCAACTGCCTCAAAACAATGTCTGTGGCCATAGGAGATTCATCCCAAATAATTAATTTAGTTTCTTCAATCAATCGAGCGAACTATGTACCTTTTTTTATTTCGCACGTTGAATGATCATTAACATTTAATGGTATTTTAAATCTAGAATGAGCTGTTCAACCATCTGACAACAATAAAGATGCAATACCCGATGAAGCGACAACTAAAACAATCATACCATTAGCTCTAAAGAATGATATAATTGTTTCATACAAATATGTTTTTTCTGTTCCACCATAGCCGTCTATAAAAAATTGACCTCCTGATCCGTAGACTACAACATCAATTACATCGTCATAGATTCTACGTTGATTGTTATTTAATGAATTTAAAAGTCTAATATGTTTTTCTTTTTGTTCGTCTATATCATAATTTAGTTCCTCAATTAACAACCTGTTGTTTATATCATAATTAACTTATAATTTGGTTGGGGTAAATCAAAATTGGAAATTGATGAATTATTACGATTAAAATTCTTTTTGAGTTCTAATAAAACTTTATTTTTCAAATACTGCTCCCATATGGATTCGTTTGAAACATTAAGTGTCTTAACCATTTGATGTCTAATATCATCGGCAAAATGTTTCCAAAATGCCTCAAAAAGTTTTATTGGATCATTAACTTCGCAACAAAGAATCAAAATGGTGAATAAGTTATGTAATTGAGAATATGACGCATGAAAAATTGATTCTTCTAAAGCATAAATCCATTCAACGTCGTTTCCTAATAAACTATGTGCACTACATGCAGCCTGAAAGGTTGGGTGCAAAATTCCTGAAACAGTTCATATTTCTTCGTATGTCCTAGGTCCTTTAACAATATTCAGGAGCATTCTTAAGTAATATAATTCGCTAGAACTCGGGTGAATATAAGCTATTCTACCAATATAATAAGCTTTTTTACGACGCATCCATTATTTTTCACGGCTGTGCCAAACCCATTTTGTTGGAAATTCTAAATATGTTAGATATCTAGCATCTTCATATATAGAGTTTGTTACCATCCATTCTGTGAACATAGTATGGACGAAATGTGAATTTTCAGCAATGTATGATAAGTTATCGGATGGGTGAAAGAGAATTTGATTCATATTTTCGAGATGAACTACTAATTTTTCAACAGCTGGTTCTCTGTGGTGTATAGGAAATTCAAATAGGCACCAAGTAGCTTCGCATGGAGAAATGTAACGGCAATCTAAATAAGTCTTAATTTCATCAACGACATGATCAGAAGAATCAGTTGAATCGTCGACTATACTGTCGTAGTTGTGAATAACTGCACGTATTCGATCGGCGCCCTTGTTAATGTATTTAAATAAATATTTAACCATCATTGTACGATAACAGTATTCAATGCATATATGGGCATCGTACTTCAAAAGCAATTTAATGTTATGAGGAACAACGAATTGATTGTCAATTTTTTCACCATTTTTTAAAATATAACGACCATTATTACGTCGTCTGTAAATTGCAAAGCCATTAGCATCGATCGATGTTTCATCATGGTATCTTTTTGGATAAAATTTTGAACATTTATTGTCCTTCATACATGCTGATCGAGGATTATGTGTACCGCATGGACCGTGTATCATAAATTTTGAAAATAAATTGTACGCTTTAGGTTTATTTTCAATGCATGGAAGTTCTGCAGATATTATTAAATTAATATTTGAAGGTGTTCTTGGTTAGCATTTGAATTAAGCCAAACTAAACAATGAACATGAGGTAATCATATTTTCTGAAATTCAATAGTATATATTAATGCAACCGTTTGTCCAAAATGTTTATTTTTTTTCACATCAATTAAGTGCACCGGTTTAACTTTAAAAACACGACTAATAATATTAGGTCTATCATCGGGCCTTTAACCATTGATGTAATCTAACATTCGCTGTATTTCAGGCCACAGTGGGTTACATGTAAATGTTATAAACAAATCAGGATGTCCATAAAATTTACATATGGCCATCACATCGTGGTAATGTTGTATCATATATCTTGGGCCACCTGTGAAGGTAAAAGGCAATATAATTACAGATTTTCCAATATTATTAGAATTGCGAATGCCTTAATGGATAGCATTTTTTATGCCTATATATATCTCAGTGCGTAGTTCTTTTTGGTTGCGTCTAATAAAATCTAAACGTTCTTCTTCAATACATGAAAAAGCATCGACAATAAATTGTTAAAATAAACGGCCACCATGAAACAACATCATTCCTTCATTTAATCGCTGCTGCACCCTATATGCATAATATTCACACATGGTAACATATTTTCTCGAACAGTGTAACAAATTATTCGAATCTACATATTCAATTTTTGTCATGTTTTCTTTGTGGTCAGGATACAGAGTTGAATATTCATCTGTTTAAAACTTATCCTTGGGTTAAGGAGGTTTGGGATGTTTCGTGCCTTAAAGGTCACATTAATCAGATTCAGGCTTCAACAATGTTTGAGTTTTTTTCGTAGGCTAAAATGATGTGTTCTATAGTGGAGATTGATTTTTTGGTCTATGTTTAGTGGTGCATATGGTTTAATAGAAATCAAGTTAGAATTAGTGAAGTCGGAGTGTCTGTAATTCAGTTGCATGCCCAGGCAGAGAAAAAGTTTCTTGACTTTCAAAACCATCAGCGCGCTTCAAAAGATAGGGTTGATAACTTGATTTTCGGAACCTCCGAGTCCTACGGTCAAGTAACCAACAAGAAGTAAGGTGATATGTGGGGTTTCCCCCACTAACCCTTCGATGCTTAAGTTAGAGAATATAGAGAGAGAGTTTTTTAGAGAAATAAAGAGAGTAATAGCTTAATAGAATATAATAGAATAGAACGAATGTTAAGAGAAAGGGGAAGGAGTATTTATAGAGAGTGAGATATGCAAACCTAAGAGGAATAGGATTCCTCTTGCCTGTAGGACTTGTGTCTTTCATGAGCATTTACTTCCTAATCCGAGATTCCTTCTCCTATTTGGTTTGAGCTTCCTTTCTCTGCAAGTTACTGTTTATTTAGGAATATATTGATAATAAAATAGGAATATACCTGTGGGGTATCAAGGGTGATCAACAGGTCTGGTACTCCTAAATGGCAAACTCCTCCCGTGGGATTTGTAAAAATCAACTCAGATGTTGCTACAGATAGACTCAATAACACTGTTGGTATTGGAGTTGTTGCCCAAGACTCTCTTGGACAAATTTTTTTTTCAGTTGGTTTAATCTCGCATGCCTACTTTGATGTGGAGGAGGCTGAAGCCCATGGCATTTTCTATGGCCTTTCTCTTGCTGTTGATTTTGGTTTAAATAAGGTGATCTGTGAGTCGGACTCTCTCCTTGTTATATCTCGCCTTCAGATGGATGGGACTGATATGTCTATTTATGGCATAGTTCGTGATGATATTCTGGTTTTGGCAAAGCAGATTTAATCGGTCTCCTTCAAGCATACTCTTGAGTTTGTAATCTAGTGGCCCATAGCTTAGCTAAGTGGATGCTATTGTCCAAAGAGAATTTCTTATGTCATGCTCAATATGCCTTTTCTTCTAGTTAATACAAGTTCCCTCTTCTCTCAAAAAAAAAAAAAAAAAACAATAAATCAAATTTCAAAATGTTATGCGGGAAAAAAATATTTGAATGCAGATTTGAAATTTTAAACCGTATCTGAAAAAAGTATAATGGAATAGTGGCAGCAAGAGGGTGCAGCAGCCAAAGCGGACAGATCAAAATAACGTCTGTAGAAAAAAAAAACATAAAATTAAAGGTGAGCAATTTAGATTGACATTATTTTCCATTTTTTTTAGAAAAATCCTAAATAATAAAAAAATAAAATATTCAAATAAATTAATGAGATCAAGTAGGTAAACTAAGGCATGTAAATTTTGTTTGAGTAAATTCAAAATGCATTATAACCAAGCGTTTTAAAAAAAAATCTACAGTGTGCATTTATGTACGTAGTGCAGGTATAATAAAGCATTCAAGTGTAAATATGCTTTAGAATTCTGTCTGGGTTGTCGCTTTTTCAAAAAAAAAAAAAGGAATAAATGGCGGGAGAAATTGTTGAAATTTCTTAACTAACAGTCAGCTGAGTAAAAAAGCTGGAGTTAGGATAACTACAGTCATACTTTTATTTTTAAAAAATAAAAATAAAAAAAATCATTGAATAATGTACAAAGAACAATAATTAATAGCTAAATAACATATGAAAATTGTAAAGTTCATGTGTCAATGTTTTTTCTCACGCAACTTTTTTTTCCTTGGCAAATCTAAAACGTGTTTTATTTTATTTTATTTTTCTTCCGATTAAGGGAAAGTCGGTGAATATAGCAATAGCCATATTGTTTTTTTTTTTTTAACAAATAGCCATATTGTTCATCAAGTGAAAATAACATATCACATTTAACTATTTTGTATATATAAAAGTTAATGGTAATTATAATATTTAAATCACTCAGCATGCATGCACAACATTTTTTTAAAGATATTTCACTTGTCAAGTACTAAAATACATAAGTATAATGTATATGTTATGAAAATAAAATATAATTACATGATTAATTATCAAAGATGTAGCTGAAAACTGAATATATATCTATACATATTGATAACTCCGAATCGTATTCTTGCCTTGTGGAACCTATATCGACGAGGAAGTCAGGTGAAAGGGCGGGATTTCTCCCATAGACACTCCGAAGATTAAGTCAGTATTGTATAAAGGAAATATAATAAAGCAAATAGAGTATAATAAAGGATGTAGAATGAGTGTTTATGATGAGGTGATAGCCATGTCTTGATGTAGAGTATAAGAAGATGTGTGAATGAATGAATGAATGACATGAGATGTCATGAGATGTATTTATAGAGAAGGATTAGCTCAAACCTCTTAGGAATATAAGTCCTTGTAGTTGTAGGATTTGTGCCCCTTTGAGAACATTTTCCAAATAGGAACCTTCTAATTAGACATATTTCCTTTACTTGATGTGCAAGTGTCCTTGCTCAAATAGGAATATGAGTGTGAGGTATCAAGAGTCCCTCCTGAAAATCTATTCGGATATTTATGTCCGAGATTTTGATGAAGTTTTGATTCTGAGATTCTGAGAATTCTGAACATTCTGAGCATTTTGAAGATTGTGATGTATCTGAATTAGAACTGCTGAATAAGCATGTCTCATAGATTACTATCCGAGATTTTTGGATTTTCGAGAATAAATCTGAAAGATGACTTGTAACTCAGCTGATGATCTGATGATTCCGAGTTTCATGAGATAATCACTTATATTGTTGAAAGATGACCTGAGGTGGCCAGCCTCAGTCAGAGATCATAGAGATGCTCAGTATACCAAGTCTTTGAATTCCTGATATCAGAATAAAATAACAAAGAGATGCCAGTTGGGCTTATAGATGCTCGATGTTTAATGAAACCAACCAAGTTTCTGAACCTCAATGAACGAAGTGACATGAGGGTGCCGATTTCGAGTTGATTAACCCCAGTGCAACATAGCGACCTGGGAACCAGCTTCAGTTGCTGGAGTTTAATGCTCGGCGTCTCGAGACTTAACCTCAGTGCAACATAGTGACCTAAGGGTGCCAGCTTCAGTCACTAGACTTTGAGATGCTCGCTGCAACATAGTAACCTGACGATGCGAGTTTCCATATATACTCGACTTTGTGAGATGCTCGGTGCAATATAGCAACCCGAGGATGCAAGTTTCCATATATAATCGACTTTGTGAGATGCTCGGTGTAATATAGCGACCCAAGATCTGGAGAAGTATTTCAATGTTGCTCGACTTTATATTTTGATAGCTTTGTTGATGCCAACTGTCTAGCCAAAGTAATGACTGATGTTGAGTTTGAACATCTTTGCAGATGTTGATATTTATTTTACCGAGCATTACCGCTTGCAGTATTTTTGCAAAAGGAAGGATGTTGTAATCCTGGTAGTGAGTTTGAGCTCTTTCAATCTGAGCTCCATAATTGCATGATACTAGCTAGGTTGTCTTCCAATTTTAACTTTGATTTATACGGTTGCGTAGTGGATGTACTTAACTCCATTCTTGAATTTTCTTTGTTTTCTTTGAGATGTCATGAACAAGGATCTGCTGTAGGGTAGGATTTGCCCAAGTGAGTTGTCTAAGCACGAAAGAGTGCTTATTTGCATTAGTGTTGCTTGGCAAAATGTCATTTGATAATTTCTACACATGAGTGCAATGTTGATTCCGAGTGAGATGATCAGAGTGTCCGATTGGTGCTTTAAAATAGCATCCTTATCTGTAATGATAGACAAAAGAACAACAGTGTTGGGATCGTTTAATCTATCTCAATTGTTGGTAAGTCTTCGTGTAATAAATATATCAATGTGATTGATGCATATTTTGCATCATATAATCATGGATGAACATCTATGTATAGATGTGTAAGCGTGCTTGTGTGACAAGCTATAATTATTCATGTAAGAATAAGATACAAAACTATATAATAAAAATAAATAATTTACGAGAGAAGGGAATACTCATCTCTGATGTGTCTTGTCCCGCCTTCGAGTCCACAAATATTTATGTTCGTGTGTAACTGCTCAGTTGTTTTTTACTATTATGAAGACTCGGATCTGAAGCTTTTTTGTTGGCATGAATATGTCAGCCAAGTTTGTTTATATCATGAACATAAAGCCTATGCATGTCCATTCAGGAAGATGTTGATCCACTTTGAGAAAACCAATGAATTTTGAATGAGAGTTTCACATGCTTGTGACACCAGTATGAGTGATGCCTTTGCCATCTTGCTACGTCTCAGTCGCTTTTGTTTTTTTTATTTATCAAGTTCGTGTCGCTCTCTTTGAAAGTGGACAAATTGCTGATATGTTATACCATCCCTTGGACTCCTTGCTATTAAAAATAATGAACCATCATTGCATCCTTCGTCAAGATATAATCGAGTTGTTGGAAACTCCATGGTCAAGGCAACAGGTGGGGTTCCACCGTTTGTCTTCGAGCTTTCCATTGGACTCTATGCAGATTATGGTTGCAACTGGTTTGACAATAGTCTTCTTTGCAAATTGGCTTCTATTATTCTTGCACTCGTCCTTTTTATAGAAATCGTTGTTGTTGTGGAAGGTAACTCATGTGCCTGTCCAGTGCTTCATGAAATATGTTTGTTCCTTGATTGCAAGCGACATTGTAGAAGATGTGGAGGTCTTGTTCTGCAGTGTCTGCACTTCACAAAGAATAGTATTGCATGGCTACTTTGGTTCTGCACTTTCCTCCATGATTGCCGAAAGTTTATTCTCCATACTCGGATGCTCGTCAAGAATAAAATTAAAATAATTCAGACTCAAGTTTCTAGAACTTGAATAATTGAGAATCAAACCTTGATGTCTGACTATCTCTGGGTTCCGGATGCTCGGGTCATCGATGTTCAATGCTTGATGCTGCTTGGATATCAATGGCTGCGATAACGGAAACTCGGATACTCGGATGTTCGAGAGTTGACAGGCTTTTTGATGCTCGAACTTTTTGATATTTGAATTTTTCGGATGCTCAAACTCGGATGCCCGATTGTCTCTATACTTTGATGCTTTGGAGCTTGTGCTTCGAACTTGATGGATGTTCGTAAGAGCAGATGTTTGGCATTCGATGCTCAGAGCTCCGTCTATCGTTTAAGATTTGACTTCTTCTATATATCTTCATCGACTTTTTTTTTAAGGACTATCGCTGGACTCGCACTCTTTGTATATCCTTCACATTACAGATGAAGCTGCTGAATTTCCTATCTGGTGTTTACTTGCTTCTCCTGAGTTCTTAACATCCTATCAGATTGTTGACTTGTTGATCAGAGTTATGTTCATTAAATAAGAATAGAAATCTGAATAACTCATTGGGATGTCTGGCTGTTTTTAAGACTCGATGCCTCGATGTCTGTGCTTGTTTGGTGTTGATGTTCGAATTTGAAGCCATTCGTTTGTTCCTTTCTATCTCCTTTCTTTTCCTCGAATTCATGTTCAACTATTTCTGCTCTATTTTCTTTGTTTACTTTAGCTGTCAGTCTTTTTCATTTACTCAGCTTTTGTAAATTCTTGATTGTACACGGTACTATAAATATGCATGGCTTTCGTAACTTGTACATCTACCTATGTGGTCATAGTTTCAGGTATCGAGGAATTAAGATTTCAACTCGAGAAGTTCGATGAATTCGCTAAGAGTCGGATTCAGGCACATAACTGTCTCTAAATTTTTGTGGTGAATGCTCAATGCTCATAGCTCAGCTTTGTCTTGCCATTTGCTCTAAATCTTGAACATATGATCAGCTGCATCAATGATAGAACTTTCTTTGAAACTCAGATGCATCCTCTTTTTGTTTTTTACTAATAAGCTGTTATCTGAGCTTCCCACTTCCTTAGAATCTTCAGATGGTGTAAATGACTGGTCAGTTTGGTGAACAAAAATAGGATGACCACCTTGATGATTCTATTTTAAGATTTTAATTCTCTAAGTTTGATAGTTGCTCCTCGCCGTTGTTGTTGCACGTTGCTGATTGAAGAACCTCTAAGATTGTCACAGTTAACTTTGGCCATCATTCTTAGTGCTGTTCACTGTGTTTCCATGTTCTATGGATTCGGGTGCTTGATTAACTTTCTCGATAATAACTGTGGCACTTGACTATCATCATATTCGTTGCTTGTTTGTCCGAAATCTGAATGTTTACGAACTTCAGATACTCAATATTGTTGGAGTAGTCATTCCCTCGAAATATTAAAGATTCAAGGTATTATATCTAGCTATTGAATAATTTTCAGAAGCCATGCCCAACTCTTCTTCTTGGTAATGGTGAACAGTGATGAAAATTCAAATCAATGAAACTCCAAGGCGTAGAAATTCAAACTGAGAATCGAGTTTTTATGTGTGACCTGAGTTGTAGTTGTACTCGTGCTCTGAATTCTTTTAAGGGTCAACTGGATGTGATTTTTCATGTTTAACGGACTGATGCACAAGCTATTCTTCAAATCCGTCTAACTTTAGGATAAAAAATGCCTTTGTAATCTTCCATAATAAACTTTGAATCTGCCCTGATTTTTGACACATAATAAACTTGGGATCATACATTCCAAGAACAAATCTTGGTGTGCTTAAATTGTGTAGACGAATTTATGCATGCCTTTTAGTTTCACACACGTATGCAGACGGCAGCCGAAATCACTGCTCGCACCTCGACCCAAAGACATGTGTTACGTTTTAAAATTTCTCAACTGTAAGAATATTTATTTCTTCATTAATCTCGGTACTTTTTATGGATATGTAGGGAAAGAGTTGGTTTGGTTGAATATTTGAGTCGTGTACGTAGGTTCCAAGCAAGATAACTCGGAATTTGATTCGGTTGTGCCTAGCTTTTAACTGTCTTAAACAAACAAGACAAGCTAGGTGTTTTCCTATAGATGGCGCCACTTGATAACTCCGAATCGTATCCTTGCCTTGTGGAACCTGCATCGACGAGGAAGTCGGGTGAAGGGGCAGGGTTTCCCCCATAGACACTCTGAAGATTAAGTCAGTATAGTATAGAGGAAATATAATAAAGCAAATAGAGTAGAATAAAGGATGTAGAATGAGTGTTTATGATGAGGTGATAGCCATGTCTTGATGTAGAGTATAAGAAGATGTGTGAATAAATGAATGAATGACATAAGATGTCATGAGATGTATTTATAGAGAAGGATTAGCTCAAACCTCTTAGGAATAGGAGTCCTTATAGTTGTAGGATTTGTGCCCCTTTGAGAACCTTTTCCAAATAGGAACCTTCTAATTAAACATATTTCCTTTACTTGATGGGCAAGTATCCTTATTCAAATAGGAATATGAGTGAGAGGTATCACTTATTAATATTCATAAGAGATTTAAAATTACCAATACATGCTAACAATTTTCTTAATACGTATAAGGACATGCATTTAATTCTAGCAATATAGTATTTAAGTTAATATTTGCCATAGAAAAGTTGTGTTTTTTTTAGGCTAGAATGCAGCGTTTTTTTTTATGCTCGCTAAACCGAATGTTCATACAGATTTTAAAAAAATAAAATACAAATCTATTGATACAATTCGAAAGTGGTAACAGTTTCAAAGTGCATATGGTTTTTTTTCATTTCGTTGGTAATTATATCTTGCAAACACACTGTCAAGTTTTTAACAATTCAGTTAGTTAGCAGTAGCAGGCTGTGGAACCATGAAAAGAAAGATAGCAATACAGATAAATAAATTGAAACGGAAACGAAAAACTTAGAATAGCGTAGACACCCAATTCCGGGATAAGGGAGTGTGGATGCGACAGAGGACTCTGATGATGAGAATTTATTATAAATAGATCCTCAGAATTTGATTTTTGGATCTCAAAGGCTAAAATGCTCTTTCTCAAGGATTTAATTGAGTTTTTAAGGACTAAATGGAAAGTTTTTTCCTTTCAGGGGTCTTTTAGTAAAAGCTTCTTTTCTTCAGGGGTCTTTTAGTAATTAAAAGTTAAAAAAAAATTTGCAAAACCGATCGAAATTATGTAATTCTGATCGGAATTATGTAATTCCGATCGGAATTACATATTTCCGATCGGAATTATGTAATTCCGACCGGAATTACGCATTTCCGGTCGGAAATGCATAATTCCAATCGGAATTATGTAATTCCAATAGGAATTATGTATTTCCGATCGGAAATACATAATCCCAATCGGGATTATGCAATCCTAATTGCATTTTAACTCTGTTTTTTTAATTTTTCAGTAAATAAAACAGATTTTCCTGACATTTTGATTGGTCAGGTGATGAGATAAAGATCTGTTGAAGGACTTATCTCTGTTTTAGAGTCCTGTTTAGACTCTAATTTGATCTCCTGAAGTTACAGGAAGCTACGACATTTGGAGCTAGGGTTTTTCTATAAAAACCCAGGTTAACTCCTGGAGAGGGGACGGCTCTTCGAAACCTCTGATTTCTACTGCATTTTACTCTGGTTCCGAGGAAACTTCTTGTGGAGTTATCTTCCGAGACGTAGAGAAGATTTTAGATACAGAAAAAAGGCTTTCAAAGAACGATCTTTAATACTAAAAACTTGAAGAAAATGCAGCAAGCCAAGAGACAAGAATCAATTATAAAGATTTATTTTACAAAGCAACGATGAAAAATCACCACTCTGAGGAGCAAATCAATACTGCATCCATCAAACCATCTCTTCTTCATTTCCTTTCTTTTATTTTGATTTTAATTTTTTTTATTTATTTCGTTTAATTATTATTGTTATTTTTTTTGTTCTTTTTTATTTTTTTTAGCTTTGTTCTTCATCTTTATATTTATTGTCAATCGTTTTTTTATTCTTTCATCTTTTATTTTATTCTTTTACTTGTCTTATAAATTATATTTTATACTTTATCTATATTTTGATTTTGATTTGATTTTGTTTATTGATTATTTACTGACCATTTTATTTATTGTTTGTGTTTATGATTATTTACTGACCATTTTATTTATCAACTTTCTTTCCCATTGAAAAAGCTTGGATCATTAGCCCGTATGTGCTATGGTTAATAACATATGCTCTTTCTTTCATTTTCTCAAACACTTGATATGCAACTTCCAATAACAATAATCCAAGATCTTGTAAGTTGTAACTGATCCAACTTTAAGATCCATTGACTTCATTTCTACCATTAATGTCACCAATCCTAGCTGTAATCCATTCACACACAGACACCCGTTATATAACCTCACCACGAAACACCCCACACACAGAAAAGAGAAAAAAATAAACAGATTGGTTAAGCTGTTGAGGGTGAGGAAGAAGATAAGAGAGTCGAAGAAAAATATAAAAAGCAGCAGCAGTAGCAGAGAGATGAGAAAGCAAGTATCTCAGCCATCACGCGCTTTGTTCATCTTGTGCAAGTAATTTCATTTCATTTCTTTCTTTTATTTGTTCTTATTTGCAGATCAATCCCAGCTTTTTTTTTCTTTTTAGAATTAATTTCCTTTGATTTTTGATTGCTTTTGAAGGCTGAATGTAACCATAGATTTAAGTAAAGGACAACACAAATCTCCTGAATTCAAAGGTGTATATATATATATATATATTGATTTTTTATAGCATTTTATTCTTTGTTTAGATATGTTCGTGTGTAATTAAAAAGTGTGATAATAATTTTATTTATTGATGGTAATTTCAGAGATCAATCCCATGGGGCAAGTCCTTGCTATTGGTCATGGAGATTTTAAGCTATTTCAAAGGTATTGATATCTAAATTTATCATTTATTAATGGATATTCATTGCTTCTTCTTCTTCTTCTCCAGAGTTAGAAATCAATTTGTTAACTGAATTTCTATTTCTTTTTTCAACCATGAAATCCTCATTTACCTTGCCTCTGCATTTCCTGGAGTTGCAGATCATTGGTAAGCAGATTATTACACTTATTGGTGTTAATTGTCATGCTTTGTGTTGTTGGTTAATTACTTTTCACTGTCATGCAATCCTTAACTATCTTGCTTGCATATTTCCTGGAGTTGTTGATCACTGTAAGTATATTCTTGTAAGTTCTTCCATTTTTTATTGTTGTTAAGGTTGGATTGGATTTAAAGAGGAAGAAGAAGAAGAAGCTTTTGTGGCATGCTGATCTGACATGGCGCTGACGTTCTTACATGGATGCCATGTGTCTTCAATTGTTGCCATGTGGGCTCATTCCATTAGAGTTAACGGATTAGGCTTAACGGGTAAAAATTTAAAAACTTGTAGTCCTTAAATATTACAAAGTGAACAATAAGGCCTTAATTGTAAAAAATATACTACTTTCAGTCCTAAAAAAGTCGTTATCCCTTTGCATAATTAGAGTACCCATAAGTCACCTATATATGGAGTATAGAGCAGTCAAGGCAACTAATTGCAAACTAAAAACAAAATAGCAAAATGTTGTGCAAACAATGAACATGCTGTCTGCACAAAGTCTAGCAAAATATGAGGTGACTCAAAACTAAAGCAGAGGCCTTTAATAGCTACTCTAGCAAAAAAAAACAAAAAAAACTACATAAAAGGTGGTCAGAACCACCAACAACTGTTCCTATCTTTTTCAAAGTCTTGGTTAATTTCTCACATTTGCGCATAACAGTGAAATATTGGCCACAGACATGATTGTAGGCTGCGCTGAGCGATTGGAGTTCATCGGTATTAAAATCATTTCCAGGCTTCAAAAGAGATAATTCCCTATTATTGTAGTCAAGTATTTCAAGATCGTACATTATTTTTAGATGATCGAGAGCAACCATGCTTGCTGAATTCTTAGCATCAAGCATGGATTCTGAGCTAATACCGATCATATGAGATATGTATCTATTCCACCACTATCTGCATAAGGATAATATACGACACACGTAAATATTGGACTGTCTTTTTGTTGTTCATCAAAGGTAGCATGGGGAAGATTCAAAGTTTGCAAAATAACTTCAAGTATAGGACCAATGGGCAGCTTAATGATAATCATTAGATAAAGTTGGCATTTAAAAAAAACTGATTAATATGCTTCAATGGTTGCCAAACATGTAACTAAAGTGTAAAAGGCAAGTGGAAAAATTGGAACGAATCACGCAGCAGAGGACATTACAAATAACAATGAAAAAAAAAATTAATAAGAAGGAAAAAAATAGGATTCTGGTTCTCTCAATATGCATGCCTTGTCAAGAAATGTTAGGCCATGCAAAAATAAGCAGCATGGCCTATTTAATATAGGGCTTGTTTTTCTAAAAAAAATAAAGTAAAACGCAGCGAGTGTCAAATTTTTTTTTTCCACTTGGTTGCCTTCCAATAAAGGCAAACATAAGGAAGTGATGAAAGCAAACCAGAAGGAAAAAAGGAACACTGAAGCATGCAGCAGAACAGGCAGCAGAACAGAAGGCACACATCATGCAAAGAACAAAGGGAATAACATAACATAGCAGCCTTTCTTTTCCAATATAAGTTAAATAAGTTTTCGCGCTTCTAAAAACAGGACCAGTAGCAAGCTACTAATTAAAGTTGCACCAATCTAAAAAGCCCTCCAAAGAAAAAAAGAAGAAAACACACAGAAGAAGAAAAACACGTCCGTCCATGCACCACCAGAGGCTGCAATAGAGAAGTGAGAAAACATAGAAAGAACACAGTGAAGAATAGAACATAAGTGTTTTTTTTTCTAATTAAAGGTAAATATGTTTTGATGGTATAAAAACAAGACCAGCAGCAAGCTACCAGGGAAAGTTATGCCAGTCAAAAAAGTCCAAGGAAAAAAAAGTGGAAGCGGTGAAACACAGAGCACGCATGAAAATAGGTAGCAAAAGAACAACTGAATAAACAGAGAACTAAAACAGGAAATAAATGCAGTGCATCAAACACAAAAGCAATAGAACAACAATTTAATAAGCAGAGAGAAATAAATGCTACAGAAAGTTAAAATAAATAAAGAAGACATCATTGAATAAGCTACCAAACTTACCAAGCAAAACTCAGAAGAAATTAATTGATAGAAGGAAAGCAGAGAAGGCAAATACTGCATTTACATTAACATCAACCACATGTATTTATAGACTCTCAAAATGAAGGGAAAAGGGCTCAATTAAGAAACTAAAATGAAAGGCCATATAGGGAAATCAGCCTAGGCCACTGCCATTGTAAATACGCATTTAATGCAAGCTTAGGAGGTAAATCCCCCCCGACAGAGACGTATAGAGCAATTCCTCTATTCCAAGAAAAATAATGATGGCACAACCAATAACACAACCAATAAGAGAAAAACATAGGTAAAAGACTGAACCAAACAGTGAGAACTGCCCAAGCTAGCACCTATAACACTTGATTTTTTTTCTAGAAACAAATCCCATGGTAAACAAAGAAAAAAAACAAGGCGAAAAGGACCCATACTGGGTTTCAAAATAGGCCACCAACTAAAAGTCCATCAACCTTAACAATGGAAACAGATAGAAGAAATTAAATGTCCACAGACCAAGCCCAACACAAACTCTGTTAATCCAATTTTTGAAAAAGAAAATGAGAAAAAAATAGGAGGGAAAGGCAACAGATCGAATCCACCCACAGAGACCATGCAGAACCGTAAAAAGGGAAAAAACTGAAAAGAAAAACAAACAAATTTGCAGCAGTTGTAACACTTACAAATGACCAAATAAAATCATCCAACAGCATGAACGCAATAATTTCTCAAAAGAAAAATTGTGAACGGCTATCTAAGCAACAAAAATGGCCAACCAAAGTCAAAAATCTCGAAAGCAAGAAAAAAACAAAATTAACCTACGAACCAACAACCAGCAATGATCGAAACAACTCCAAAAAAATCACCCATTCAAACATGCAGCAAAAAAAATCAAAATCTCAGATTCAATAAAAAAAACAACAATGACGAAAGCACCAACAGTCGGCGATGACCCAAAGAACGGCAAAACAAACACCGATTCAGACATGCAGTGCAAAAATAAAGAATAAAACACAACACCAAACACTACCCAAACAACAAAGAAATGAAATAGAGGGAAATCTAAGGATACAGAGAGCACTAGTTTGAGCTCCTAAAAACGGGAAGGCAAACAGAGCAATCACGGAAACGGGATCTGCCATGTACGTTTCCATGGAAGGTCCTTCTAAAAACGGCAAAGGCAAATGAAGGGAACACAAAAATGGGATCTTCAATGGGCATTTCTGTTGGAGATCTTTGTTGAAATGGCAAAGCAAAACGGAGGGAACAAAAAATAGGATCTCGCTCAGTTCATCTCAACAGATCCAATGTGCAAAGAAGAGGGAGGAGCACATCACGAAAATGAAGCAGAAAAAAGAAAAAAGAAATCGAGGAAGAAGAAAAATGGAAGAGAAATGAAGGAATAAACCAAAAGCAAAAGCATAACTCAAGGGAGAAGGAGAAGAAGGTGAATAGAGGAGGGCGGCGATAGAGTATTCTGGAAGAGAAATGGTGCAGGGCTACTAAAAGCCAAAGGGAGGTGAGTTACTCTAATACCCATTTGACACTGCCGTTTAAGAGAGGAACCAAGGGTAGAATGGGAAACGCAGCATTTTTTACTCCACAACAATAGGAAACAACGCCGTTTTTTTCACTGGGGCTGCACCTACCACAAAAAACAAAGAGTCAGTACAAAGATGCAAATAAGGCAAAAATATAGGGCAGCTACTCAAGGAGAAAGGCGATGGCAATCGTGTAAATAAGCATGAAATCGAAGGCTCATTCTAAGGAGTGAATGAATAGTGAAATTGACTTTCAGTTTTATAAATATAAATAGATATGTATTTGTAATGGATGAAAATAGATTGAAAAAATAAAAAAATAAAAATAATGACCATAATTTATTAAAACAAAAATTGCAACCAAATGTTAATTATTATAGAGATTAATATTATAGTTGCAAATGGCAAGAATATACCATGTATATATTTTAACAGTTATGGCCAAAGGTCCAAATTGGACCCTGTACTTTGAGCCGAGGACTAGATTGGACTAGATATATTTTTAGTTCCCATTTGGAACTTTTTTTTTTCAAAATCGTCTCAAGTTGGACCTTATCCAAACAGAAACTCAAATGGACGTTAAAAGCATATTAGCTGAACTCATGGGACCCACCACTCCTTATGCCACATCAAAAATTAAACTTTTTTTTAAAAAAAAGTCAAAGGTAAAACCTTTTGATTACAACTTTACAAGATAGAAAAAAAAATTCAACACGTGATGAGAGGAATCAAAGAACAAAAAAAATTTTCTCCTGTTCTTCTTCCTCAACCTCTAGTCGGTACCCACGGGCAACAAAAACTGATAAAAAAAATGAAATCAGTCGATGCAGCACCGGCACAGCCACCAGGGCCATCTATTAGTGTTGTCTTGCCTCCATCTCATTATTTTTTTTTGTCTTACATAAAACTTGGAGAATGGAAATTCCACTAAAAGTAAGGTTCTTCTTGTGGCGTCTTTGTGATGGATGTCTTCCAGCGTACCAAGCTGGTTCAGAGAGGTATTCAGACTCCTTTATCTTGTATTTTATGTTCAGATGATGTTGAACATGCTTGACATATTTTTTTCGATTGTCCATTTGCACGAAGTTGTTGGAATCTCGCTGAGTTAGAGCTACTAACAGCAGGTTGTGATGAATTCAATTTGTGGCTTCTTTCTTGTTTTGAAAAGCTTGATTCTGATTTGCTATGTAAATTAATTATGGTGTTGTGGAGTATTTGGAATAAGTGTAATAAGTAGGGGTGTGCAAAACCGACCCGGCCTGATGAACCGAATCGTAACCAAACCGAACCTAGTCAGTTCGATTTTGATTTTGGATTTTTTGTTAATTTTGGTCCGAACTCGAACCCGACCGAAAATTGAATTTTATTATATTATATATATATATTTTACCTTAAAGTTTAATAATATAATTGATTAGCAAAGCGGTAAAGGCAATTAATCTATACCTATAGGTTGGCGGTTTGATTCCCAGTAGTGTTAACCTTGTTTTTTTTTTTTTTGCTTTTCATTTGATAAAAAGTGATAAAAACCTCATTATTTACGTCGCCAAGGGTGGAACTGGGGTCTCTAAGGCGGAAGGGGTGCGCATTTAGCCATTTGGCTACTACAGTTACTTTATTTTTTTGGTTTCATTTATTATATTTAATATTATTCGGTTAACCCAAAAACCGAAGGGTATCCGAGTAAATAACTTCTGTTCGAGTTGGTTTGAGATTTTGGAAAAAAATGAAACCTGACCTGACCTAAACCCGTCTGATGCACACCCCTAGTAATAAGAAGCTCCGGGATGGGCAGTGTCAACCTCCGTCGCAAACTGTGAATATGGCGCTTTATGTTCTTGAATAACAGCCAGGGAGAGGAAGGATGAGAGGGCGTAGTGCTGGCAATTACAGATTGGCCATTGTTTAGGCGACTGTAATCGTGCATTGAGGGAGGTGAAATTGAATAAATACAGATGTGGGAAATTACTAAATGAGAATAAAAAACTAAAGAATGTGGAAAAAGATATGAAATTGAGAAATAGGTATTGGATTTTTAAGGCATCTGCCATTGTTATTGCAACCTTTTTTCCTTAATTTCCTCCATAGCTTCATAGCTTCTTAGTACTACTAGTAATGCCCCTCCTTAGTCACCGAAAGCCATCGAAGCGTTCAAAAAGCTAAGACCTAGCTACTGTCTCCAAAAGATGAAAGAAATGGGATTAACTGAAGAAGAGTGGATCAAAAAGCAATTCGAAATCAAAGGCAAGATTTTGAAGTTTTGTTGTTTAATTTTTGTGAAGTTTTATTGTTTAAATTTTATGAATGATGATGATGATATATTTACTGTTACTTCTTGTTCTTTTTGTTTTCTTAATTAACATATGTAATATTGTTGTTGGTTTTGTTTGTGGGTTATTGATGATGGTGCTAGTATTAGTTTTGGTTATGGTTAGTGGTGTTAAATTTTGGGCAGTGATCAATGGTGGTGTGTATGGTGTTAATTTTGGTGGGTAGCTGTTTGTTGATGGTGGTGTTGGGACTGTGATAGAAATTCTCTTTTGGTGTTGGCGGTGGGCGTTGTTGAGGGGTGATGTTGATGACAACAATTGATGATGAAAGTACAGGTGGTGGTGCCGATATTAGTGGTGTTGATTGCTGGTGGTGGTGGTTGTGTTGCATGGTGGAGGTAATGATGATGTTGGATGGTACAGATGGTGGTGGTGTTAAGGAGTTTTTTTGGCATGTGCGTGCGTGTAACTCACTTGATGGAGAAGGGAAGGAGTGGTGTTGTGATGTGAAATAATTGGTGGGTCCCACGAGTCCAGCAAAGTCAAATTTTTAACGTCTGTTTGGACCTCCGTCTGGGTGAGGTCCAACTTGAGACGATTTTGAAAAAAAAAAGTTCCAAATGGGAACAAAAAATATATTAAGGTCCAATCCAATCTTTGGCCCAAAGTACAAGGTCCAATTTGGACCTTTGGCCTAACAGCTATACTACAATCACAATTGTTAAATCAATATTGGTCCCAAATAATGAATGTGATTACACTTACTACTCTTAACGAAAGGAATTCAATCGAAATCACTTTAAAAATCTGTCACTAATACTTGTTATTAGCGACCAGAGTATGACCCTTTGCAAAAAAGTATTTGCGACCATTTGATTTTTAGCGCTTTTTTTTTTTTACTTTTTTGTGACCATAATTTCTCTTCTCTAATAACCATTGTTCTTGTAGTTGTTTAATTTTAATATATATTACTTGATACTAACCATTACTAAATTTTTTTAATAATATAATATAGTAATAAATATAATATAAATAATAAATTTTACAACGGTTATCATGTATATCTTTAGTTAAAGAAGAAAGTCAAATATAAAAACCAATACTGTGAATATATTAGTGGTTCTTTTATTCCATAAAAACTATATTAAAAGTTGAAGCAAATGGCTATTATGAAAGAAACAAATTCATGAATGGAATAATAAAAATATAAATTAATATTGCTAATCTTCCAAATTAAAATAACAAACTAAAGAAGAATCATAAAAGAATTTATGAAGTTGATTATATTTGTTAATCTCGTTAAATTCATAGATTAGCGGAATGCGGAAAAGGAAGAATAAAGTTAGGTTTGTATTTTTATTTTGAAATTTTAATCTTTAAGTGTTTTTAGTTAAAAAACCATAACTTTTTCTATCCTCTAATTATATAATTTTTCAAATAAGTTTTGTTTTATTTAATAGATAAGAATCAATTTTCAAAATAATTAACAAGCACAAGAATACCCATTTTCAAAAAAAAAATATAATAAAAATTAAAATAAAAATTAAAACAAAAAATTCAAAAAAAACTAGAGATATTTACACAAATAGGTACTTTTTAAAAAATATTTACTAAAATATCTAAATTTTTTGTTATTTACTGATTTTACCCATTTTATTTACACTTTTGTCACTTTTATTTACAGTTATGCACTCTTCTTCTTTTTACCTTCTTTTTATTCCCTTTATTTTTTCCTTCTTTATTCATTTTTCTCTTTTTTAAAAATT
>CATIWK010327974.1:0-13256 GCA_949634005.1 Mallotus japonicus | reverse complement strand
AAAAAATAAATTATCTTATATGTTAAGTCAAATATATATTGCTGTTAAAAAAATTATGCTAGTGATGATGGACAAAGAATTTTGTTTATTTATTTAATGGCCATGAGCTATGCTAAACATGCATCCTTACTCAATGTTGATAAAATTTAATTTAGGTAAAATTCCATGTAACATTTCCTAGTCAAAAGCATACTTCATGCGAATGCTCGCACGTGCTAATAATTTTTCAATGCTCTCCTACAACTTTTGACAAGGAGTTATGTTAATATAATTTGAATGCTCAATGTACCATTCATGTTCGTGTCTCTCACTGTAATAACAGTAAAAAAAATCAAAATTTTGGGAACGACTTATCTCTTTCAACAATTAATGATGAGTCTTTCTTATAGTTATATCAATATGATTGGTACATATATTTTAAACTACATGCATGGAGTGATGATGTATTTATTGGATTTTAAATTTGGGTCGCCCATAACGAGTTGATCCGATCAACTTGATTTTAAAAAAAAATGAAGTGCAATTGCCCTCCAAAATTACAGGAGCAATTGCTCCTGGAAAAAGTATTAATAAAGTAAGTAAAAAGAAAAAGTAAGAACAAGAAGAAAAACACAACAAAACACAAAAGGCTTTGTAAAAACTCTACCAAATATAGACAAAACACTATAGTACAAAAGGGTTGTGAAAATATAGTGTTTTTCCTAATTTTGGTGTGATTAACACAAACCTAGTGTTTTTCAATCCTGAATTTGTGGAATCATCACAGGTAAGTGATTCTAACTCTTTTGTGATTTTAATTTCATTTTATTACATTGGTGTCAGAGCCTGTTAATAATTCCCATGTTAATTTATTGAATTGTTTCGTTTTTATGGCTTGAAATTGTTGAATTATTGTGTTTATAAACATGATTATGGCAGCAACTTCATGCTCCTTTTTTTTTTTCTTGTATACTATGTTTCATGTCTTTTTTTTACATGCTTGTAGTCCATAATGCAAGCTTTACTTTGATATAAAGAACATTAAATTTGGCTCAGTATAGAGAAAGATATGGTTAAAGTTACCCTCTTGAAAATTCATTTTTTAGAATTTTTAGACTTAGAAAAATTCTAAGGTTGAAGATGAAGTGTTCTTATACTCTCTAATTTAGAGTGTGAAATTCAAACACATAACTATTGATCTCAGATTAAAAATCTAATTACACAATTGAACTCATAATAGTCAGAAGTAGGAGGGTAGAAAAAATTTCAGAATTGGAACCACTCTCCAAGGTGGTGAGTGGCATACACTCTCCGCTACTTGAAAGTGGGCAAGTGTTGGTTGTTATTTTGCAACCAGGGAAACAAGGCCTTACAACCTCACTCTCAATGGAGACACGTGAGGGCACTCCAGGTGGCTGTTTTTAATACTGCCAATACTGTTGGACTCCAAATTTTTTTAAAATTTTTCTATACATTAAAATATTTTTCAATATTAAATTTATTTATTTTTATTTTTTTGGGAAACTAAAAAATTCAAAATAAAATTATTTTAATCGAGAAAAATTTTAATAATTTTCTAAAAAATGTAATTGAAACAGTTGAAGTCCAATGGGAAAAAATTAATTTTTATTAGTATGAAAATTAATTTTTGATTCATTTTAATAATTAAAAATACAATTCTAATTGAATTTGTTATAAAAAATTCATAATAAATTGTACATTTGTTTGAAAATTTTGATTCCGATCTTGAGAATGAGGCAATTGAGTGACTATAGAGAGCTCAAAAGAAACAAACCTCATCCTAATCAGGCTCATAGAGCTTGTACTCCTAGAGTCTGCAGAACAAATAGAAAGACTTATATGGTTGATAATAAATCTTGTTGGATATAAAATAAAGCCTGAATACACTTTAATTGAACATGTCAAAATCGTCTACCGCATAATTCAAGAAATAACTTATAAGGGAAAAATATTAAGTGATGATTATAGGTATCATTCTTTATTGTATTCATTAGCCCTAAAGTATCGACATAACCTCATAAATCTTAGGTTGAAAGGAGATGATAAGGATTATAGGGATCCATCTAATGATTATCGTCATATGTTAAGTGAAAAAACTTTGACTTATGAAACATTTATATACTTGTTTTTAGAGGAAAATACTTGGAAGAATTTTAAAAAGATCTCTAAACTTGCTATTAGACCAAACCTTATAATTTTCAAAGGTTATAGCCCTAATTTTCCTTGGTTGAATAAAATGGTCACAAGTATTATGGATAAAGAAAATTTTGAAGATTAAATTCTAAGGAGAATTAAGTATAATTCGTTGAACTAGAATTATGTAAATTGTTTATGTACATATTGTTGTTTTATGTATTGGTTATTGATTTTATTACATAATGTTGTTATGTATTGAAGATTTTGTTTTATATATTATGAAGTATTTTTTTTAAAATGCATTGTTGTGTTAAATTATAAAATTTTGACATTTTAAATTGAATGATGATTGGGAACGTAGTGAACTTTCTCATTTAATTCATATGAGAATATTTATTAATTTAATTTAAAATTGCAACTCGATGATGTGTATTAGTGATTGCATTTATAATGTCTCTTATAGTTTGTGACATAATATGGCATCCAAGAGTATTATAGTTGAACTAAATAAGGGTGAGAAATTGAATGGTGATCATTACAACATATGACACTTGAAAATGCAATATGTATTTGATGAGCAAGAAGCTTTGGAGGCTATCAATAATGTTATGGAAGAGTCCAACTCTAGTAAGGGAAATGTGAATAATGCGCAACATAGGCGCGATATGGTTGCTTTCAATGCCTAGAAGAAGAAAGATTCCACTGCTAGAGGAATTCTCATAAGTTCCATGAATGATGATCTGGTATATAAGTACCAACAGTACCGGACTACAATACATTATGGGTCACTATGAGGGAGAAGTTTGGAGGAACAATTGTCTCTAAACTAAGACAGTTGACCATTAAGTTTGCACATACAAGAAAATTCCAAATAAGCCTATGAAGCAACACTTAAGGGATATGTCAAACATGATCATGGAACTCAAAATAGCTGGGCGCAACCTTATTGATGAACAATAAGTTCAAGTTGTTTTCAGTCTCTCCCTAATAGGTGGGAACATATTAGGGTGAATATAACACATAATGAGAACATTAAGACCTTTGCTTACATTGTGCGCCACTTGGAATTAGAAGATAAGTGCCTTAAGGCTACTAAGACAAATGCTCATGCATATATGGCTGAATCAAGTTCCAAAAGGGCTTTTAGCTTCAAGCACAAGATATTCAATAATAATTGGAAGGCAAAGGCAAGATGAATGAGACTAGATGTGGACCCAAAAAAGGGAACAAACAATTTAAATGCAAAAAAGGAAAGCATGGTGGAAGAAAGGATAAGACCAAAATGACTTGTTACAATTGTGGTAATATATGTCTTCTTGTGAATGCACTTAGCCTAAAAAGATATTGTCTTATCTAACATCTTCTAAAAAAAGCTATGTTTTTTAAATTTTTTCTATTACTGTATTGCTCACTGAAACTCATCCTATGTTGACTATAGACTTAGAAGCCATAAACTATGTAGCTAGAGATAAAAATGAATTTATAGAATTTTGTCAAATTCTAAGTGGAACAAAGTGGATCTATGTAAGCAACATTGCAAGAGCTGAAGTTAAAGGAATTGGCATGTGCTAATTGGATTTGCAAAAAAGTCGAATCCTATACCTACATGATGTTCAATATGCTCCTGATATTCGATGAAATTTGGTCTCTGTGCTTGCTCTATTAAAGTTAGGATATGGTTTGTATTTTCTTGGTGAATGTGTTAAGATTACTTATGGTATTGTTTATTATAGTTGTAGATACATTATGGATGGTTTTATGGTGTTGAACACAAACTATTATAATAGTAATCGTGGTGCTTATTTTTCCTTCTTCACTGAATCTAGCAATGATAATGTGTATGCACAATTGTGGCATGCTAAATTAGGACCTATTTGGCAAGATAAAATGAATAGATTTACTCATGATGGTCTATTAGGATCAAACAAAAAATTTGAACTACTCACTTGTGAATTTTTTTTTTGTAAAGAAAAGCTATTAGAAAACTATTTGCAAAGGGCACAAGAGCTGGATTTCCTTTGCAACTAATACATTCTGATATAGATGGACCAATGAGTGTCAAAACAAGGCATGAAGCCTTATATTTTCTTACATTCATAGATGACTTCACTCTATATGGTCATGTCTATTTGTTTTTCCATAAATATGAAACATTAGATTACTTTAAGCAATATATAAATGAAGTTAAGAATTAATTAGACATGAGAATAAAGGCATTAAGGACTGATCGAGGTAAAGAGTATTTATCTGAACAATTCAAAGAATTATATAATGAAAGAGGAAATGTGAGGCAATTAACAACTCCTAAAACGCTGCAATAGTATTGTTGAGTAAAGAAATTGAACTTTGCTTGAAATGGTTAGGTTAATGATGTGTAAGCTAATCTCCCAATTAGTTATTTGGGTGATGCTTTATTGTCTATAGCCTATGTACTAACCGTGTACCTTCTAAATCAGTTTCCACTACACCTTATAATTTATGGACGGGCCCTATTTAAATGAGCTACATCTATGGGGGTCTACAGTATACATTCTTGATAATTTTCATAAATTCGGTAATAGGGACCAAGAGGAAAGAATTGTATCTTTATAAGATATTTTGAGAACTCAAAAGGTTATGTAGAGGATTTTGATGGAAGATTGATTGAAATTAAGTCCTGTGATGCCACTTTCCTTGAAAATCATTTTCCTAAAAGGGATGATATTAATAAAGATCATTATTATTTGAGATGGATGATGATTATGAGACTAGTACAAGTCAACAAAAGGTTGATACATAAAATATGATACCTAGTTCTATTTTTTTTTATAGTGGGAGCATATAGGATTCACTTCACCCATCTCAATTGAGTAGGAGAAATGAGACTGAAATTGGTCCAATTTTAATTGGTAAAATTAGCGATTCTCAATTAAGTCGAAGTACACATTTTAAAACTCCTAAGAGACGTTTTGCAATTGAGAATGAAGTATTTATTGTTACTCCTAGTGATGATGAGGAACCTAAAATTGTCAAAGAGGCACTTGAGTGTCCTACCAAGGAAAAGTGAAAAGTTGCATTAAAAGATGATCTATGAAAATAAATAAAGTTAAGAACTTGGTTGATTTACTACCAGACTGTAAAACCATTAGAAATAAGTGGATTCTCAAAATTAAGCGTAAGGTAGATGGTTCCATTGATATATGTAAAGCTCGACTTGTGGCGAAATGTTATACTCAATAAGAGGGTGTAGATTATGAGGAAACCTTTTCATATCTTGTCAAGTTCATCTCTTTTCACCTTATCTTGGATATTATAGCTCATATGGATTTAGAATTGCATCAAATGAATGTGAAAATAGTTTTTCTCAATTGAGAACTAGATGAAAAAATCTGTATGGAGAAACCTATAGGTTTTATCGTTAAAGGCCAAGAGTGCAACATATGCAAGCTCCAAAGATCTATTTATGGTCTTAAACAGTCATCCACATATTGGTACCTTAGATTTCATAAGGCAATTATAATTTATAATTTTGAAATGATTGACGAGGACCACTGTGTTTATGCTAAAAGATTTGATGATAAATTTACAATTTTATCTCTTTATGTCGATGATATATTAATAGCTGGGAATGATAAAGAGTATGTAATGAATATTAAAAATTGATTATCCATAAATTTTGACATGAAAGTTATGGGTGAGGCTGACTATATATTGGGGGTTAAAATTAAAAGAGATTGTTCAAAAAAACTTTTGGCTCTATCACAAGAGAATTATATCCAAAAGATTTTAGAATACTTCAATATGAGCAGTTGTAAACCCGTAGATACTCCTGTGTCAAAATATTAGGCTTTGAGTCTCAAAATGTGTCCTAATAATCCAAAAGAACAAAGGGAAATAGCCTATGTACCATATTCCAGCGCTGTAGGGAGTCTTATATATGCTATGTTGTGTATTTGCCCAGATATTTATTTTGCTGTTGGATTAGTTAGTCGATATCAAATCCTAAATGAGAGCATTGGAAAGCTATTAAAAGGGTTCCAAGGTATTTAAAAGACACTATAGATTATTGCTTGTGTTATCAAGGATTAGACTTGCGTCTAATTGGATATTCAGATGTTGATTAGGGAGGAGATCTTGATCAGCGTAAATCCACTTTTGGTTATATTTTCTTACTAAATAAAGGTACCATATTATGGAGTAGTAAGAAATAAACATGCATAGCCTTCTTATTTATAGAAGCAGAATTTATTGCATGTTCCGCTACAGTACAAGAGGCTATTTGGTATTTGGTTAAGAAGATTCTTTATGAATTTGCGAATTCAAAATGGTTATGAGGGAGCCATTACTGTTCATTGTGATAATCAAGCAGTAATTGCTTTCACAAAAGATCCTAAATATTATAGTCAAACCAAACATATAGATACCAAGTAAAACTACGTTAGAGACATTATTACCAAATGAGAAGTGACTATATAATACATATCTACACACAAAATGATGTTTAATCCCTTAACTAAGCCAATTCCAAGAGATGTATTTCATGCATATGTAAATTTTTTGGATTGCGTAGAATATATAATATTTTATTGAGCTTATTTATTGAATTATTTGAATAAATGCAATGATTGACATGTTTTCTTAATTGAATTTATGCATATTGGACACACATTGTTAAGTGCTCCATAAAGATATGTCGCATATGTTTTAGGTTGGCTTATTCATACAAGCAACCGCCTCTAGCACTAACACAACGAGTAGAGATAAAACTAAATATTAAGACTGTTGCCTCAAAGAAAATGAGATAAGGTTGTTCTTGGAACCAATTTGGATTGCCCTATCTAAAGGACATGTGTAAGCCAGATGTAAATTCTCGATTATTATCTGCCACTAAGAGCACTTGGAGAATTCAAGTTAGGCGCAAATGAGCAACTAAACTTAAATTTGTACAGCTTTTTTTAATTAACTTCAATTTGAAATATAAACATTAAAATTTTAAATACGAAATCCTCACAATATCCATGTAATTCAACCAAATCGATTTAAGAGGGTTCCAAAAATCTTACCATAGATCAAATAGGCAAGATGGTTGGAAGGATGAGAGATACATGTAATTCGACCAAATTAATTTAAGAGGGTTCCAAAAATCTTACCACAGATCAAATAGGTAAGAAGGTTGAAAGGATGAGAGGGGGTTCAAGCCGGTGACACCCTACCTCGAGCTTTTCATGTTATATTGTCAGATCAAGATGTTGCCAATTTAGCTATGTCCTCTACTAGTATCCACATGAATAGCATGTCCAAAAGTAGTGTAGGTGTGCTAGTACTTTTTCAAAGATCTCTCTTTTATCTTTGTTTTTCTTTTCTCAAAAGAACTAAAAAGGTCAAGAAGAAGTGTGTGAAATCCTAGAGAAAAAGATATATATATACTAAAATGATTTTGGTAAGTGAAAGGTTTAAAAAACATTTTGGTATATATATACCAAAATAAAGCTAAAATCTTAATTCTAGCCTATAAATATTTTGTTGAGCTTATACATTAAATTATTTGAATAAATCCAATGATTGATATGTTTACTTAATTGAAATCATACCTTATGCATATCGCATATGCATTGTTAAGTGCTCAACAAGATATGTCCTACATGTTTTAGGTTGGCTTATTCACACAAGCAACCGTCTCTAGCACTAAAACAACGAGTAGATATGAGACTAAATATTAGGACTATCACCTCAAAGAAAATGAGATGAGGTTGTTCTTGGACATACAACCGATTTGGATTACCCTATTTAAAGGACATGTGTAAGCCAAATGCAAATTCTCGATCATTACCTGCCACCAAGAGCACTTGGAGAATTCAAGTTAGGCGCAAATGAGCAACTGAACTTAGATTGTACTATTTTTTTCAATTGACATCAATTTGAAATATAAACATTGTAGCACATGATTCATACCATGTGTACGTGTTCACCAAAAAGGTAATAAGAGAATGACGCTTCTCTATTGTGTGAGACCTTGAGGATAATCTTAAATCTTCATATTGACACCTTTATACTTTTTAATGTTTTTTATAATTCATATATTGTGTTTTGCTATCTTAGCATGCTGCTTATGATTATGAATGATTCGATCTATAGACCATGTTTAGAAAAGCAACTATGTATAAATTATAAATTCTAAGTAGAAAAGGAAGATTTTGTCAAGTGTGTCCATTGGTCGGCCAATCTTATTGTTTGAGAGAAGTATGACTTGATTGTGGGTACACAAAATGAAAATATCTTGAAAATGCTCTTTGAGGGATATGAGATGTTAATATGATTTAAAAGGGACAAATCTAAGGTATAATGACTATGTATTTGATTGACTAATATCATTTTTATTTAAGGTTGAAGCTTCTATGTTATTCCTAACAGATGCATAGTAATAAGCTCCTAAATGTAAGTTTTGCTCGCTAGGTCGCACGACCCATTTACTCGTATGAAAGTGTTGTTTGTTTATTGATCAAAGAAAATTTTGCAATGCAGTCATAACCATCATATGTGAGTGGGAGATGTTGGATTTTGGATTCGGGTCACCCATGATGGATTGACTCGATCCAACTTGAATTAAAAAAAAAGGAGTGCAACTGCTAAAAGATAGTTGCCTCCAAAATTATAGGAGCAACTTCTTGTGGAAAACATATTTAAAAAACATAAAAAGAAAAAGTAAGAACAAGAAGAAAAACACAACATAATTATTAGGATTAGTGATACAAACACGCAGTGAAATTTAAAATTTTAAACATGAAATCCTCACAGGATCCATGTAATTCGACCAAATCGATTTAAGAGGGTTCCAAAAATCTTACCACGGATCAAACAGGTAAGACGGTTGAAAGGATGAGAGGGGGTTCAAGCTGGTGACACCCTACCTTAAGCTTTTTATATTATCATGTCAGATCAAGATGTTGCCAATTCAGCTACGTCGTCTACTAGTATCCACACGAATAGGTTGTCTAAAAGCAGTGTGTGTGTGTGTGTGTGTGTGTGTGTGTGTGTGTATATATATATGACCCTGTAGGTTCATACAATGTTGGCAGTAAAGCTAAAATCTCAATTCTAGCCCATAAATCACAAGCAACCTCTAGCAAGACATTATAACTACCCAAGTTGTGTGAAGACCAGTAATCTAACATAACCTAATCCATAGTATGTATTATAGTCCTTCTGTTACATGATATTCTAATTGAACAAAAGACATGATTTATGTCATCCTTTTATTATTCAAATCATATTATTTCTCAATCATAAGTAAACTGATACTGATAACTCTTTAATAACTTATTCCAGCATGGCCATGCATTTTTCCCCAGTCTAACTCATCGAGGGACACATAGATATATTCTTATAATAAATAAGGAAAAAATGTCATCTCAATCACTCATATTCCTTATTCAACTCATTCTATATCCAACAACAACCTATTCTATCATCCTGTTAAAGATGATGTTAATGTATCAAAATATAGAACTTATTATGTAGAAAAATATTGTGATTTCAAGTTAAAGGACTGAAAAAATACTACTATGACGAGAATCACTTATGACAATTATCAATGTAGTATTCTTATAGTGGATCGAACTAGTACATCATTTCTCAAATATGAACCTATGAGTTGACTTAATATCTCATATACATGATTAGTAAAATATAATCATCAGTCAACATCATACTAGTCTTTATTCATTATTATTTCAATGATAATGATCGACCAAGGATAATTTAGAATAAAATTCAAATTTCACCTAAGAGTTTTATTATCAAGTCACATACTTGATGACCTCAGGTAAAATTAATTATTCAAGGAACTTATTAGGTTTAGGGGTGTGTAAGCCTTTCAAATTAACCGAATTGAAAACTAAACCGACCTAATTCAGTTCGGTTCAATTTGCTTGAATAAAATTTTCAATTTTTATGAATCGAACCAAACCAAATTTTTGGTTCGGTTTGATTTTCCACTCAAAAATTTTGGTTAACCAAATTAACCGAATTTTAATATTTTTTATTTTTTTATTTTTAAATATTATAATAATGTCATAAAAAATTAAAAATAATTGATTTTTAAAAAATTTCGGTTATTTTGGTCGATTCAATTTTTCTATTTGGTTTAGTTTGGTTAAGTTCAATTTTAGTTTGGTTCGATTCGGTTAATTTGGTTTGCTAAAAAAAAGCCCAAAACCGACCGAATGCACACCCCTAATTAGAATCAATAAATAATAATGAAAATGTCTCTTTATTAATAAAATGAAAATATGACAAAGTCAAAGTATAACCATTATATAATTAGCCTAGAGCATATCACTAACAAGAACACAAAAGGCTCTGGAAAAATTCTCCCAAATATAGACAAAACATTAAAGTCTAAAGGGTTGTGAAATATAGTGTTTTTCTCAAATTTTGGTATGATTAACACAAACCTAGTGTTATTCAATCTCGAATTTGTAGAATCATCAAAGGTAAGTGATCCTAACTCTTTGATGATTTTGATTCCGCTTTATTACAACATTTTTATTATTATGAATTTGCATCTATATGAGCATGCTTGTGTAAGGAGTCATAGTTTATAAGAATAAATAATTAAAAAGTAAAAATAAATAATTAAGCAATAAAACTTATCTATTGGTATGTTCGAGTCCCACTCTTAATCAACAAATATTTATATTCATTATTGTTTTGCTAAATTATTGCCGAGTAATTTGAAGAAAATTGCGAACTTAGAGCTAAAGCTAATTCCCGGTGATCTATTTACAATATTGCTATTTTATGTCATCTTTAAGAATGTAAGGCTAGTTTCTTGTGTAAAAAGATTCACTTGATCTTGGCAAAGTTCAAGACATCTTTGAGAATATGAAAACTAATTTTTGATTAATAAGTTGCTAAGTAACTTGAAGGTGCCGCCTTATCTCTTTTGTACATGTGATAACATTATTGCATGAAATTCATGAACCTAATGTGACTTCAATTTCTTCTCTCTTGTTATGGTTTTCGTGCTTCACTATCAAGTTTTTCATATTGCTATAATTTCATTGGCTCAATGATGCATCACGGGGATGTTAAGAGCTACTTGATCACTCTACGTACAAATAATATTTGATCATCTCATCTTTTACAGTAGCAAGGATGCAGTTAATATTCTAAATTTTTATCACTATAACAATTATGGTATAGTTATGCCATAGATGATATGTCATCCTAAAGAGTGTAATTTTACACTAAGACTTCAATGATAGTCTATGGTAGTATTTAAACTCTTCTAATGTTCTTTCCATCATAAATTATGATCAAAGTTAGTTTATTTAGGTAGAACCAAAGCAATAAGGTCGTTTGATGCATTAAGTGTAATAGAAAGCATCAAACATACTTTATGCGAGTATGGAAGTATAAAGAGTAGCTTTGCCCATATGGATTTTGCAACTAGGATTTTAATTTCTCCAGCACACTCCCTTTACTTCGAGTATGACCACCTCCTTAAGAAGGGTTCATCCCTATAAATGAATACACACCTCGTATTTTTATCTCTAATGATGCCTGAGATATGCTATGATAGCAGCAACTTCTTCAATTATTTTTATAAAAAGTTACAACATGATCGCTCTAAGATAATATATATCTATTTTTGTATCTTGCTTTCCTAAGGTTGGAAAGCCCATGTGCTTAATGAACTAATACACCTTCAGCTGCAATCTCATTAATATCATGTTGGATTCCGTGATGTAAACACAAAGCGAAATTTAAAAAATTAATCACAAAATCCTTACAGGATCCGTATAATTCGATTAAATTATATAAATAGAATTTTAAAAACTCACCAAAATGAACACGTGCAAGATGGTTGGAAGGATGAGAGGGGATTCACATTGGTGACACCCTACCTCAAGTGTTTTGTATTTTTATTGGACTAAGATGCTGCCAATTCAGCCATATCCTCTATTGATATCCATATAAAAAAGATACCCAAAACAATGCTGGTGTGCTAGCACTTTTTCTCTTAAAAGTCCTCACTTTTCTGTCTGTATATATCTCTATTTTCTTTTCTCAAAAGAACTAGCAGTATATGTATATATATATATATATATATATATATATATATATATATATTGTTAGGAATTGATTATGCAACTTAAGCATCCAATGCTAAGTTAGGTAAATTTCAAAAATTTACTCTACATAATCCTTGATCTAATAAAGAATTCCAATCCCTAGGATCCAAATTGCAATTAACATATAACTAACATCCAAGGCATCACATAAACAAGAAATCAACAACCTAGGATTTCTAAGCTTTAAGAAACTTACTAGTTTCCAAGTTTGGTAATGACCTCAAGTATTCTACTATAATGGTTGGCTTCTTGATTCAACTCTTGAATCAACTTCAAGTCTCCCAAGTGTGAGACCTCTAGCTTGAAACAACAAGCTATAAGCAAATCTTCTTTTTGATCTTTATCAAATGGAAGCAAAAGACCTTTCTATCTTTTCTTCTCAAGCTTATCTCCTCACTTGATCTCTACAAGAATATTTCTTAAGGTTAATTATATAACTAATTGTTTCTCTTTCTTTCTTATAACTTATCCCATCTTTTTCTACTCACCAACCATTAATAATATCTAATATGCTTTTTAGATATTATTGGTTGGAGATTAAGCTTAGTGGAAGATGACATTATTAATGTCCCACAAGTAATGATTAATTAACAATATATAAGTCAATTATTTTTCTCAGTGGAGGATGTAGAGATTACAACTCTTGTAATTCTCTACATCACAATTGACTTACACATGTCAATTAATTTCTTAATTAATATTTGATTTATCAAAATCAAATATATTACTTAATGCTGTTGGGTTATTCCATTGGATCAACTCTTGATCCAAAACCCAATCCATTATACAAGTGGACTTAAACAATGTTTATAGGCTTAATCAATTACTTGGATTAGTTATTAGTCCAAAACTCTTTTGGGCTTATATCCACAACTCTTGGGCTTAATCCAAGTAAATAAGAAACAATATATATATTCTTTATTAATTTAATTTCTCAATTAATATCTCATATTAATTAAGCATAAATTAATAATAAAACCTTTTATTGAAATTAGATTTCATGAT
>CATIWK010327908.1:0-14438 GCA_949634005.1 Mallotus japonicus | reverse complement strand
TGATCATTAATCTAGTTTTGATGCTCCAATAACAGCAAGGAAAAGGCAAAAGAAGCCATATTTTACTCCTACACTCGTTACTTCAATGGTTTCGCTGCAACACTTGAAGAGGAAGAAGTAGCTCAACTTTCAAGTAACCCCCAAAAAATAAATGAAATGATAGTTGCCATTTTATATTATTTTATTGCATATGTACATGTAGTTTTCAATTATACCTGAACTGTGAGTTGATGATGTTGCAAAATGTAGCGCATCCAAAAGTTGTAACAGTTTTGCCAAACCAAGTAAGGCAATTACAAACAACCAAATCATGGGAGTATCTAGGGTTGGAAAGCAATGGACAAGTTCCAGCTGATTCTCTTTGGCGAAAGGCAAAGTTTGGGGAAGACATAATTATTGCAAATCTTGATACTGGTAATATTTCTCTTTATTTTACAATAATTATGTGTGTTATTTTTTTTTAATAGTTAGGTTAAATGATTTAAGTATTGATGAATGACACAGAAGGAAACAGTTCTCTCTTTTAAATCAAATGAAAAATTAAATTCATAAATCAACAACCATAGAATTTTAATCATGCATTTTAAAGTGACCGCTAGGCTACTCCCTCCATGGTTGTGTCATTTTTTACTATAATAGAAGTTATATACTTTGATTTTAATAATGGTAGGTGTTTGGCCGGAATCAGAAAGCTTCAATGATGATGGGATGGGACCTATTCCATCAAGATGGAAAGGAAACTGTGATACAAATGATGGAGTTAGATGCAACAGGTCTTCTTTTCCCCCTTCATCAGTTTCCTTAGTTCAACTCAAGTCTAAGGAATTATAACGAAGCCAATTTTGTGTTTTATCAAAAATTTGCTTGTACTGAAGAAATAGATTCAATATACTTCTTGAAAAATACCCTATTGTTTCATTCAAATAAAAACACAGGAAGTTGATAGGAGCAAGGTACTTTAACAAAGGCTTTGAAGCCAACATAGGGCAACCACTTAACTCTTCATACCAAACAGCAAGAGACTATGACGGCCATGGAACCCACACATTGTCCACAGCTGGTGGTAGCTTTGTTAAAGGTGCAAATTTCTTGGGTTCGAGTTATGGAACAGCTAAAGGTGGATCTCCAAAAGCAAGAGTTGCTTCCTATAAAGTTTGTTGGCCTAGCTGCTATGATGCTGATATACTTGCAGCAATGGAGGTTGCTATTAGTGATGGTGTCGACATTCTTTCCCTTTCGATCGGCGGTCTCCCTGATAATTACATGGATGGAATCGCAGTTGGATCATTTTATGCTGCTGAAAATGGGATTCTTGTAGTTTGCTCAGCTGGTAATAATGGACCAACCCCTGGCACTGTCACAAACGTTGCTCCTTGGATTTTTACTATTGCTGCTAGCACAATTGATCGTGATTTTCCTTCTAATGTTGTCCTTAGGAACAAGAAGCAATTCAAGGTCTCTCCTTATATATATATATATATATATATTTTTATACATCGAGCACTTTTCCTTTATGAATCTAATGATTGATGACTTGCATTACATCTAATCAGGGCCAGAGCTTCAAGACCAATACTCAACCACCTCATAATTATTATCCATTAATCTATTCCGAGGATGCCAGAGCCGCCAATATCTCTAAACATGACGCGTAAGCGAAACTATTGTTCATCGAGTGCTTTACCTTGTATTCTAAGAAATCAGGAATTCCATTCCTGACAAGGAAGATTTTCCAGTAGACGTATTAGTTGTTAACCAAATGTTAATGTATATAATTGACAGAAAATTCTGTTATTTGCGATCACTTGACTCGAAGAAGGTGAAAGGAAAGATTGTACTCTGTGTTGGCGATGAATTTCCATATGTGCTGAAAAGTTTGGAGGTTGCTCAGAGTGGAGGAGTGGGGATGATTCTTGCTACCCATGGAGAAACAGGTCAAATAGAGCCTAAAGCATATGTTGTCCCCACTTCAAAGGTTTCTGAAGAAGATGAACTTTCTATTTTAAGTTACATACACAATACTAAGTAAGAATGTACAATGAATTAACTTTACAATATTTTATTAAGTTACAGGATCAGGATGAGATGCTATGTTATTTTGATTTTTCTATGGGGTTTTCTTCTCATTCAGATCACCAGAAGCTTACATTTATGGTGGTACAAGAGTGGGAATTACAGTGAGAGCTCCAATCATGGCGTTGTTTTCATCTACTGGGCCTAATTCTATCACTCCTGAAATTCTCAAGGTGCCTTGTCTTAATTGGCATTTGTTTTTTTTAATTTTGAAACATTTCATAAAACAATGCTAGAACGGTTGCCTTTCACATTTGCTTCACATACTTCAAATCAAACATTTTCAGCCTGACATAACTGCACCTGGAGTAAATATCCTAGCTGCATATACGCAAGCACCAAGGCCTTTCCCTTTATTTGGGGAAGAATTCCATGTACCATACAACATCATATCTGGAACGTCAATGTCATGCCCTCATATTTCTGGTATTGCTGGTCTTCTTAAAGCTGTGCACCCTGATTGGAGTCCTGCTGCAATCAAATCTGCTCTCATGACAACATGTTAGTACTTTCACGAAGTTCCCAACGAATTAAAATATATAATCACAAAATGATATAATATTCATAACACACTTTCTGTTGATGGGTGAATGAAATTGATTTCAGCAAAAACAACAAGTAATGCCAGACAGCCAATTGCCAATGCTTCACTTCTCGCAGCAAATCCCTTCAACTATGGTGCAGGGCATGTTTGGCCTAACCGTGCAGCGGATCCTGGATTAGTCTACGACTTAACCTTTACAGATTACATGAATTTTCTATGTTCCGTTGGCCATAACTCGACTGAGAAGATCTCATTATTCATTGATGATTACAAATGTCCATCCAGTGAAATTAGTACTTTGGATTTAAACTATCCATCTATCACTGTCCCAAGTCTCTCGGGCAAGGTGACTGTGTCTCGGACGTTAAAGAATGTAGGGACTCCATGCTTGTACAGGGTTCGTGTCGAATCACCTAAGGGAATATCTGTGAAGGTAGAACCAGAAGTTTTGGAATTCAACAAGCTGAATGAAGAAAAGAAGTTCAAGGTTACCCTACAAGCCATTGGAGGCAGCAGCAGTGGAGACCATGACTATGTTTTTGGAAAGATTACGTGGTATGATGGAGAACATTATGTGAAGAGCCCAATTGTAGTGAAGAAGGCAGACAACTCACAGACTTGAAAAGGTTGATGAACTCATGACTCCACCTCCAATTATTTGGAGGGTGTGCCAGTGAGGTTTACATGAAGCTATTCCTTTAATGCGATGTATTCAACCTGGGTGAATAAAAATTACTTTAATCTACTTGTGGTTTGCCCTAATGCAAAAAGTAGGCTTTAAATGAATTGAGACACATGCGAACTGCTCGAGCTCGGCTCAATAAATTTTCGTTTAAGCTCGTATATTTAAACTTATTTAATAAATAAGTTGAGCATAAATTATGTAAAGTTTGGCTCGTGAAACTCGCAGACAAACTTAAATTAGAGCTTGCGAACAAGCTCGAATAATTAAATTTTTAAAAATTTTTAGATCTATAAAATTTTTTTAATTTTTTTTAAAATTTCTAGAAATATTAAAAAATAATTTTTATAAACTTAAAAATTTTAAAAAATTCATAAATGTATATTTTAAAAGTAATTTCATCAATTCTCATTATTATTCAAACATAAACTTTGGGGTAAATGCTAGGGATTATATGTAATGGGGTTAGAGAAGACATGTTAAAACAAGGATATAATGGTCATTTTTTACAAAAAAGTCAACAAAAGTCCTTAAGTGTTCGATTTTAAAACTATAAGGAGGTTAATATTCGATTTTGAAACAGGAGGTTTTGAAATGTAAATTAGGCCTAACCTCAGGGAGGTTAATGTAATTTGCTCTAAATTTTATATGAAGCCTTTTTTTTTTCAACATCCTCTGTCTTCTTATCCTATCCTCCTCCCCTCATTTGTGGATGTATTATATGTTTGGCTATATTACATTTGCCATTGGAGCTGGAATAGCTTACTTTTTTTTTTTTGGTGTGGGGGTCTCGGTGTTGCATCTTTTTCTGGGCAAGTTTGAATGAGTTTGAGATATATAGATGACCTGTAGACATAATTGTGTAATTCTTGTTCTAGGCTCTGGAAGTGATTGATCCTGATCAGAAAAAACAACTCGTTCAAGAGCTTGATGGGCATGTAATGAGATGTGTACAAGATCAAAATGGAAATCATGTAATACAGAAGTGTATAGAATGTGTGCCAACTATGAATATCGAATTTATTATTTCTGCCTTTCGAGGTCAAGTCTCTGCACTTGCCACTCACCCTTATGGTTGCCGTGTTATTCAGGTACTTATACTTGGTTTGATGGACACAAAAACCTGTATTGTTTTCACTAAATTGCTTTTAAATTTTAATGCTTTTGTTTTTGATAGAGAGTTTTGGAGCATTGCTCGAATGATCTGCAAAGTCAATGTATAGTAGATGAAATACTGGAATCTGCATACCTTCTTGCTCAGGACCAGTATGGCAACTATGTCACCCAGGTTGGTTTTGTATTTCTTTATGCTGCTTAATTAATTACTTATCAATATTTCTGTTTTGAAATGATGTGCTTTTTCTTCATGATATCACATTTGGTTCATTTTTGCTCTTCATATAAGACTTCCGTTTTTTCAACAGTGAGCTTATATTGAGTGGCATTGCTGTGAGTGCTGGTCTGTGTTCTATTTGGGTGATATGAGGTCTCAATCTAAAAAATATTGATTTCGGATCCCAAAATGCCCTGGAAGAAGCTATCAAATTGAGAACTATTGCATTACCCACCCTAACCGTTAAATGTGATCTAACTGATACTTTCAATTGTGAAGGTTATGCTTTTCATACCTAGTTCTTAGTTGACTTCTATTGACATTCCTGTCATTTCGTGGTTGCAGTTGTTTTTACTGTGCTGCAATTTTCTTTCTTATTATTATGTCTAATTTGGCACAAGGAAACCTCCCATGGTATACATCCTCGTAAAGCAAACTGGAACATTTTCAGAAGTGCACACCTTTTTATTTTCAACATATTTATTTCTAGAACTACGATGTTTGTGCTTGTTTTGTTACTAACCTCTTTTTAGGTCTTGCATCTAAAGGACCCAGTATCTGTTGTGTAGTTCTCTTGTTCATTGGTGCTTAACTTAGCATGGTTTGGTATTTAGTGCCTCGTGGTGCTTGTATTTTGAAAAAATGTTTCATGTTGGTCTAGACTTTTTATTGTCATAGTTCCTGAATTTCTCTATTTCATCTTTCTTTATCCGCATGCTTATATTGTTACAGCATGTTTTGGAGAGGGGAAAGTCCTATGAAAGGAGCCAGATTATTAGCAAGATGACTGGGAAAATCGTGCAAATGAGCCAGCATAAATATGCATCAAATGTCATTGAGAAGTGTTTGGAGCATGGCAATCTTGTTGAACAGGAGCTCTTGATAGAGGAGATTATTGGGCAATCTGAGGAAACTGACCACTTGTTGGTAAGTTAAATTAACACTTAATTTAAAGGTTTTTAGGTGAACCAACCTAGCAGCTGTATGTCTCTAATTTCTTAGAAATTTTAAGAGTTAGAAATTATATATATATATATATATATATTGTGTTAAGGAAAGTGTTTACCGTTATAGATTATGTGATTTTCTATAGGCTCATCATTTTAGAGGATAATCCTCTCGCACCAAAAGAACAAACTACTTTCCTTTCACAAATGGAAGACTATTTGTGGAACATAAATGTGTCCTAGGAGGTGCTTACCCTATAAATTTTCAACATGCTACAATATGTAGCAACTTGGAGTTTAGCATAGATAATTATCAAAATAAAGAACATAAGCACAGACGATTCTCTATATTGAACATATCGAACTAAAAATAAATAAAGATAATAATTTAGATATGAGACTATTCTTTCAACTTGTAATATGTTAAGGGGATTGGATAACTTTGACCATACCATAGAGAAGATGGACAGATGGACAATCATTATGGAATCAACTCAATCAGAAAGAGAAAGAAATAGAGAGAAAATTAGCAAACGCTACAATTTTTTTCTTAATCATTTATATGTTTAGCATCAACTCCACGGGGTAATAGAGGATTTCAAAATCTCAAAGCATGAACTACACTAAAAGCATTGTAGAGCAAAGCTTTTCTGAAATTACAGTATGGTCAATCAGATTTGTTGAATGAATGAAAAGATGTGTACTTCTCTTTTACTGATTTTAGGAATTGTCATTACATGGTTAACTCAAATTTGTGCTCTTCTTCTTCTTGTATAGACAATGATGAAGGACCAATTTGCAAACTATGTGGTCCAAAAGATTCTCGAAATAAGCAATGACAAACAGCGGGAAATATTGCTGAATCGTATAAGAGCCCATATTCATGCTTTGAAGAAATACACATACGGGAAGCACATAGTTGCTAGGTTTGAGCAACTTTGCGGTGAAGGTGCGCTAGTTTTCTATCTTATTAATTCTGTTTGTGCGGAAGCTGGTAAATAAACCATATCATAATAATGCTTGGAAACGAAGCTAAGATTGATTGGTAGTTATGTGAGAGGAGCGGAAGGTGATTCAGAATTTTGGCAGAGCGGTAATGTTAATGATATTTTGATTATTATGCAGAAAGCCAAGCTGAGGAGAGCTAAAAGTATTGAGAAGGGAAAAGAACTAACTGTGTGAGAAGGGTGGAGGTGCAGGCGGTCAGAGGAAATGTAAACTGTGACTTTGGGGGGGATGGTGGGGCATGGGATAAAAGATTAAAAGAGTTGCCCAATTGAACAAAATTAGTGTATACATGTATTATAATATATTTATGTCCTGTCTTTGGTAACTGTATGTTGTCGTATGTATAATGTATGATGTATAGAAATAATTTGTCGTTGATTGGTAAAAGGGTGATGTTATTGCTTGGGAAATTTGGTTATCAAATTGAAGCAAAAGGCCTTTGTTTTGTTATATATACCATATTATTATTATACATACATGTAGTGAAATGAAAGATTGAATTGTGTTGTTAGATGGGTTTTTGCAATGTTGGCAGTAGCGGGGTGAGCAATGTGGATAAACGACAGGTCGTCTGCCTTTGGAGAAAAATGCTTGTGCTATTGGTATTCTGATCTGGGAAAGGGGGGGACGGGTCAAAGCTGCCAACAAAATGGAAAAGCATTTTAAGCTGACGCTGACGCTTCTTTCTCGTTTGGTAAAAAAGAAAGAAAGCAATGAGAAAAGTCAAATAAATAAATATTTTGTAATTATTAATTAGAAGAGTCCTTCCCTTCCCTTGCCATTGCCATTGATCCATCACACCCATCCATCCATCGAATGTTCCATCCTATCGTTGTTTTTTCTTCATAAGATAATATATATCTTGTTGAAGAAAAATCAAAATCAAATTCAAATAAACTGTGATGCCAGGTAGATAGGCTAAAAATATATTAAGGGCCTGAATTTTTATCTTCATTTACTCAAGAATACCCTCCTAATCTTCTATTCCAAAATTAAAATTAAAATTTTATAATTAATCACAATCCAACAATAATCAATCTTTAATTTTCTCAAAACTTAAATTTCCAAGTAAAAAAGTCATTTGCTCAAAAATTCAATTTTTCAAAATTTAAAAATTCTCCATCAAATCAATGTTTAAATTTATTAATTTCAAAAACCCCTCAAAAATCCCAAATTAATAAATCCCTACAACCTAATTTCCCAAATTTCTCTTTTTTTTTTCTTCTTACTCACTTTCTGGTCAGCCTCCAATCGCCGGACAGCAGCCTGACGCTGCTCCACCTTCGCGAAACACCGGACAGCAAGCAGCGCCACCCGCCAGCGCTGCTGTCCCTCGCGTTTCAGCACCCAGCGCTGTTTGCGCGCGCAACGAGCAGCGTCACGCTGCTGCTGTTCTCTCGCCAGCGGCGGTTGCGAGCCACCGACGACATTCGACAACCTGCTGCTGTTGATACAACATAACACAAGGGTAGGGTTGGGTTGAAAGGCTGAATCTTTGAGGAAGAGATGGATAATAAGAATAATAAAAATAAGAAAAGAAGTGAAATAATAGGGAAGGCGATTATAGGATTGGTGTGTGGTACCTTGGTGTACTACCACTGTGCCTATCGCAAGGCCAGTCTCCTCTCTTTGCTTTCCGATGTTCTCATCGTTCTCCTCTGCTCTCTCGCCATTCTCGGCCTTCTTTTCCGTCAAATGAACATCTCGTGCGTTCTCTCTATTTTATTAATTAATCTCTCTCTCTTTGTTTTTTTTTTTTGACTAATATTTTCCTTAATAATACTTGCAGAGTTCCCGTAGATCCAATTGAGTGGCAGATCTCTCAGGACACTGCTAACACCATTGTCGCTTGGTTTGCTAATACTATTGGTGCTGCTGAGTCCGTTTTGAGGGTTGCTGCTACTGGCCATGACAAGAGACTTTTCTTCAAGGTCCTTGTTTTATTTTTTTTATTTAAAAAAAAAAACTTTTTCTTCCTTTAATTTTTTTTATGTCAGCAGTTTTTAATTGTTGTTTCTTCAGGTTGTCCTTTCTCTTTACTTTCTATCAGCTTTGGGACGTTTGGTCTCAGGTTTTACAGTTGCATATGCTGGTATGTATCTGCTCTTTTTGTTGATCACCACTTTGGTTTCTATGGAATTCTTTTGCTCACTCTTCTTTTCCTTTTGATCACACATCATCATATTCATCGCCCTAAGATTCCCCTTTTTTTTTTTTTATCAAAAAAGGAAAGGTTCAAAGTCTCTAGGAAGGTAGGTCGGTAGGTAATGCATTGTTCAAATCTTTCACATGTCATTGTTTTTGTTGCTATAGCACATGTTTTTTGTACATTGCTGTCATTCATATATTTGTGATGTTTTCCTCCCTCAAATCAAGATATCAAACCACTTCCATAGCTTTACGACTAATTGGCTAGATAGATAGATCGATGGTCATCAACTTTATTTACAAAAATATGTTACCATAGGGAGATCTCTGAAGCATGCTGTCCAGAAAATGCTAATATTGGATATATTTGCCGCTTTCTGAATTTATAATTTTTTTTTTTAATCAAAGCCTGACGTTTTTTCTTAATTTCCTCCCCTCTTACCAGCGCTGTGCTTGTTCTGTTTTTACGTACTTGCTGAGAACTCGCAATCAAGTCGCACTTCTATCTCCAGGCTTCTAAGGCGCACCAGTATTGCTTCTGCAGATTTAGATGGCTTGTAGTCTGTAAATTATCTTCTTCTTGTTAATGTAGATTTAGATGACATTTCTCCTGTTCACCCAATCACTTTATTTATATCTGAAACTACTTGCAATTGCCGTGAATAAAAGTATTACATTCTACTTCTCGTGTGAATCGCAGGATAAAAAAGGTCCAGTTCTAGCACTAAGACAGATATGTTTAGTCATAATAAACTTGGATTTGATATAAGTGCTGATTTTGTAATATTTTGCTCGGCATTAGAGGGACAAAGAGGGCAACCGGCCCAACACTGAGAGCAAAAATAAGTAAATATGAATGAATGTATGACAAATGGCACTAAGGAAATCATATGGGAAACAAAATTTTGGTAATAATATGAATTGTGTGGTATAGCATCGAAATTGCCCGATCTATTTTCTTTCTTTTTTTTTAAGTCGGCAAAATGGGCAGACAAAAGAACAGCCCACTCCCATGTAAAATGAAGGAATTTCCCATCTGAAGTTTATGACCAGAGATTCCAGCAGTCCAAAAGGGAATTCTGCTGGAATCTCATCGCAGCCACTATAAAGGGCGTTTCTCCATAAGCAGTATTTCTTTCCAGGCTTCATAAAACATCCAAGTGATGCCAGAAGAAGGCATGACTTTTAAACAACTTGCACCCCACCCTCTGTAAAGTCCGAGAAAGCCCTGCTCTCGGATGACTTCTGAAAGTGCTGCTGCCATGTGGGGTGGACACTTACCCTGCAGAGCACCCACCATCAGCCGTTTCCTAGCAACCTCCAGCGGAAAGCTGATGGTACTAGCCGTAAAACCTGAGTATGCAAAATGGAGAATATTACAACAGTATTAAAAGAAACTGATGCCATAGTGGTCATCAGTGGAGACATGCCATAGTATAAACTCTGTTTACTACACCAGATCTAAAATCCAAATTTGATCATATGCAGAGCAAATCTTCTTGCTCTTCATATCAAGAACATGAAGTTCCTGTAGATTCTTTAGTTTACAACCAGAACTTTAAGAAGTCAGAAAATATGACTCAATAATACCAAAAGAGAATCCCACCTGATGTTGGAAGACTGCAGGTGTTTTACAATATGCAAGTTGTCATGTTTTATTCATGCATTTAGCTAAGACTATCATCCATTTTAGAATGAAAATCAGAGCACTTTTCCTTGTATCATGCTGGATAAGAGCAAATATACGTATACACAAAGCACAATTAATTCTTAGTTCCTCACCAGCAAGAGCTCCCATCAAGAGCATCTCTGGACGGTTTAATGCTTTCTTCTTCTTTGATTCGCAGTAAGATTTCTTCATTGTCTCATACATAAAATAGTAGCAAGTGCTGTATGGAAGCATGCCAATCAGCGTGGGTGAAATACCAGCATAAAAGGCACCTATCCCTCCATCCTTATAAATTTTGCTAATAGCAACGTTTAAACTAGGATATATGTCACGACTTATGGTCAATCGATCCTGTGAGCAAATACAAAGGAAAAATGTCAGTTCTGAATGAGAATGAAAAGCCTTATACCTTAACAATGTTAAGCCTGTAAACTATAAAAGGAAAAACATTCCGAGAAAGTTTGCTATATACAGGACAAAAAGGACAACACCACTGAGGTAGAGCAGAATCCTAGAAGAAGAGGTATGGAGCAAGATTATGTATTGTCATCAAGAACATGAAGTGAAGAGGGAAACAGTCAATTCAGGGCTTCATTGAATTTCAAAAAATAAAACAGTTAAGCTGAATATTTTCAGATTGAAGGACAATAACCCATTCAAGGAATACCTTCAAAACTTCAAGCGGATGGCATGCGAGTGTGCTAACAATTCCAGCAGCAGCACCAGCTACTGCAACTGGGGATATCCAGGAGAGTGAAAAGTTGAAGCTGAGAGGACCAATTTGCACTTGTGGAAAGCCATCCTGATTCCATTTCTCTTGTGCTGATGTCATTGTCCGCTTGACACACTCAAAGGTTCCAAGCTCAATTGCCTGGGTAGGGATTATACGAAGCATGTTAATAGCATTGCCAGCCCAAAGTCCTTGCCAACCCTGCTGCTCAATGATCTCAAAGAAACTACCAGAAATGTTTTTGGATCCAACACCAACAACCATTCTTGTTCTGCATATTGACTCGTTGAGCATTAATTTATGCAAGATGTTTGATGAGCATGGACAAAGTAGAAAACAAACAGCAGGTGAGGATTATTAAAAGTTAAAGTATGTATCTCTGTTATTTATTTATTCATTCATTCGGTTGGAGAAGGACACCTCCGCATAAAAAGGCTTTGAAGTCACAAATCCAAACTTGGATTATGAATGCGGGTGGGTTAAGTGAGTAAATGAGAAAAGGAGAAGCAGAAACCTGATGGTCTCTAGAGGAGCAAGAACAGCCTTGGTCATAGCACCAGCCAAAGCCCCGCTGAGAAACTCACCGACTTCTCTAGACCTAACAAGATCCTGAGCATATAGTGTCTGTGTTAGTGATAAACAAGACAGTAAAGTAAAGAGTATTTATTTAGCAAATAGCAAGAAAGCAAATGTTAAACTGCCATAAGAAGGAACATGAACTTAAATAATAATAATAATTCATGAGATGAGCCTCAAAATAAATAAATAAAATCAGTAAAATGTCCATTTCCGTTTGTTAATGCACAAAAGCAGAAGCAGCATCAATAAAATTAGAAATAGAATTTAAGAGAAAATAGAATAGAATAGGGAAGCGGAGGATACTCTGATAGCAAGGGTGAGATCAGGGAGCTGAAAGCGGCGGACGAATGGAGGAGGAGAAGAAGGATCCATCTTATCGATAAATAGGTCGAGCTCCTTGGGCAGCATCATAGTCGCACAGTACACATCTCCAAAAACGCCTGCTGCGGCGGCTGCTACGTACTTCTTCTTCAGCTGCTGCTGCGAATGCGTTTCAAAATCCATTTTTTTAATTTAAAATTAATTACTGTTTTTTGGCTTTTGGTTAACGTTAAGAACTAAACTGAAGAGCTCATGTTATCATGAAAGGAAAGCTTAGAAGGCAGAGAAAAAGAGAGATATAGAAGAAGAAGAAGAAGAAGGGGAGGACATGCCTGTGACTTTTATTGGGACATAATCAGGTCAAGTGAACTAACCCAGATTAAGATATTTTTCTGTCTATTCTCTCCTCTTCTTTTCCCTTCTCTGTTTGTATCTTTCTTTGTTTTTAGGGCTTTTTTTTTTTTTTTTGAAGTGCTGAACTTGGGCAGTCACTAATGTTTTTGGAGAGTGTGCCCCGAAGCCTCTCCAGACTCAATCCTCTTCTTTGTAAAAAAAAAAAAAAAAAAGACGGATTTCTTTTACACTTGCCCGTTTTATCTTTATTTTTTAAAAAAATAAAAAACAAAATTTTTATATAATATTATTAGAGTAGGCTAAGAGAATCTAATACTTTTTTTTTTTTTTTTACGAAAAGAGAGTCTAATACTTTTTTTTATCACTAAAAGAGAGTCTAATACTTTTTTTTGATAGATTAAATGGTTAAATCTCAATACCATAAGTAGAGGAGATAGAGGGTGGGAGGTTTGATTTCTGATCTCCTCAAACTAAATGTACACATCTTTTACCACTTGAACTATTCATGGGGGACAAGAGAGTCTAATACTTGATCACTTGGAAGGAGGCTATGGCTATGATCCGCTATGGCTATGATCCACTAAAAATTAGGGGAGAGCAAAACCCGACCGACCCGACTATCCGATCTGAAACCGACCAAAATCGGGTCGGATCAATTTACATTTTTGAAGACCATGTAAGTTTTCGGTAGGGTCGGTATCAGACCGAAACCCGAACTTTACTATATTTTATATATTTTTTTGAATAAAATGTCTCAGAAAGTGCTAATAGATCAAGTGGTAACTCATTGATCTTAAGTATATAAGGTTGTGGGTTCGCATCCCACAACCTGTCCAATTTTTTTTTTTCTTGTTGAGAAGACAAAAAAAGAGTTGGGACTTGAACCAAGGTTCTGAAGTAGAAGATGGCCGCGCATAACCACTACACCACACAAAATCCTTTGTTTTTTCATTTCTTTGAAATCTTTTATTATATCCAGTTACCCGACCGCCAACCATTTCGGTCGGTCGGGTCGGTTTTTGAAATTTGAAAAAAATTAAAACTCGACCCGATCCGCCCGATGCTCACCCCTACTAAAAATATAAATATTACATGTACAGACAGCTTCATGATATATAATATTGGTTGAAGTGGTTAAATTTTTATTAAAATAAAAATTTAAACTCTATTTTTTTATTTGAATATTTATATGTTTTATCATTTAAATTATTTATATAAGATGACAATGCTCTAACTTGTACTAACACTAAAATTTGCGTTTATGATTATGATTGAATATATATATATCAAAATAAATAAATAAATAAATATATTTCAGGAAAAAAACATGAAAAGAAAAGGAATATTTGGCAAAAGCACAACAAAAAATCTGAAATTTACGAGTCAAGTATCCTCCACAACCAAAAAAAAAAAAGGCATGTGGTAAACCTTTTTTTTTTTCTCTTCCTTTTTGGTTTGGTATTTACACATAAGAATAGGGACCACTTTGCAAAATAAAAAGACTCGTTGACGAAGTCGAAACCTCATTTTCAAGCATACCAAATCAAAAGTCGGTTGCCCTTGCCCCCTCCTCTCTCCTCTCCTGCCTTCATCATCCCATTCTTTTTTTCTTCTGCCTTCTAGAATTTGAAATTATTGTATTTGAAGTTGATTTTTCCTTGAATCATTAAGTAACAACATTTTTGGTTCAATTTGTACATTATATATGATTTTCTTTTTATTTACTTTTCAAATACATTATTAATTTTTATATCAAATTTAGTGCATTTAAAACTATTTTCTAAAAAAAAATTATTATTATTATTAAATTTTAATTAATAGAAAAAAAGAGAAAATACTTTTTCTTTCTAATTGCAATTGGACCTTAAATTGAAGGTATTGTCTTAAGGGAGATTCTTGCCTAGGCTGGGTGTATTACACCTAATGGTTAGATTTGAATGATATAATTAAGTGTTTTGTTTTCATTGGACAACTATTTTACACTTACCTTATGTGTCTTATATCTAATCATAGGGTGTAATACACCCAGTCTAGGCAAGAATCTCCCTTG
>CATIWK010327852.1:0-18915 GCA_949634005.1 Mallotus japonicus | reverse complement strand
CACTGAGTCCCACTGCTAATGCTGCAGCCTCAACAAAGATGCTGGAGCGAGCCCTCTCTTCCCGCCGGGCATCTCCTTACCCTGAAGACGCCGCTCCCGACAATGGCACGTCATCCATTTCCGGCGACGAGTCAAAAACCAAAAGACAAAGCCTTTATTTGTTAGCTGCTAATTACTTTTCACGTTTATCCCATCTCTGTCCTTGTCCTGTTCCTTGTCTGATTCTTTGCCTCCTCCTCGTTTCCTTTTCAATTGGGTCTTTACTCCTTCATTCTAGGAACTTTGTCTGCGTTTCCCCTTTTGATCCTGCTACTCGGGTTGGGTTTTTTGGATTCGATGGTCTTGAATCGGATTTTGGTGCACTTGGTGTTCCTTGGTGTAAGTCTCGCTCTCCATCTATTTGCAATTTTTTTTTTGAAATTTTTTTTAAGAATGTGTGTTTTCATTTCTTTCCTGAGTTGGATTTAGATCTGGGTCTTGAAAAAAATTGGATCTTTCTGTTTGTTGTGTTCTCTACGATTGGCTCTATGTTGTCCCTATTGCAAGAGCTTGAATTAGTTGCAAGGAATTTGAAAATGTTGAATAAGGAAAGGAACTGCAGTTGGATTTTTTACTATTTATTTGTTACAATTAGCATTTCTTTAGCTTATTTTTAATACAACCTCAAAGTCCTCTCTTTTATAATTCCTAGGTTTTTGGTTTATTATTAACACTCAGTTTTAGAGTCAATTGTGTTACGTTTTTGGTTCTTTGTAATGCTTACATATAGGTGGACGTTTCTTTTAACTGAATAATGAAAGTTCTTAACTGTGTCATGTGTGTGTAAGAGAGACATAGAAGGACCTTAGGGGTAAACACATAAATGAGGTATAATGCTTTAGCTCCTGTTGAAGTTATCACTGAATTGAGTGCTTGCTAACTGCCACTACAGCATATGGTTAAAAATTTCGAAACATTTGGGAGAACTGTTTAGTTCTTCTGGATAGTGTACTGTGTACTATATGGTTTTTGGACTCTTTGATCGTGTATATGGTTTAAACCACTTTATTCATTTTACTAAGTCTATGATTCTGTGAACTCATTTAACCCAATTTGACATGTAATTAGTTAAGTCAATGTATGTAGAGCTCATGTTCATGACACTATTTTTTGGACTTTGGATGTTATTTTCTTAGTGATTTTAAAGTGTTGATGGTCTGATGGTTTTTTTTCCAATGCTCAGCGTTCTTGATTTATTGAAAACTTGAGCTTGAGCTCTTATAATACTCCCATTTAATTCTTCTCCTTGGCAAAAGGCAGATCGAAACATGGAAAAACGGTTGACTGGACATCCAAGGATTTACTCAAGGGCTTGGAAGAGTTTATACCAATTTATGAAACTAGGCCAATCAAAAACAATATGTATGGAATGGGATTTGACCACAGCTTTGGGCTTTGGTTTATTGCAAGGTGGCTGAAGCCAAATCTGATGATTGAGAGTGGTGCTTTCAAGGGTCATTCCACCTGGGTTTTGAGGCAAGCGATGCTAGATACACCAATTATTTCACTTTCGCCCAGGCATCCTGAGAAATACCTGAAAAAGGGGCCTGCTTATGTTGATGAAAACTGCACATACTTTGCTGGAAAAGATTTTGTGGATTTTGGAAGCGTTGAATGGAAAAGCGTGATGAAGAAACATGGGATTACTGACTTCAGCCGGGTTCTTATCTTTTTTGATGACCATCAAAATGAATTAAAAAGGTACTGACATTGTCTGACCAGTAATCATATGCACATAAAATTTAGAACATTTTTGCTGAGCCCTCTTAGTTAATGTGATTTGTTGCAGAATAAAGCAAGCGCTGAATGCTGGCTTCCGACATCTTGTTTTTGAGGATAATTATGATACTGGAACTGGAGATCATTATTCCTTGAGACAGATATGTGATCAATTCTATATAAGAGGTGCATTTTCTCTCCTTTCTGTTCCAATTATATTCTAATTTTGTTCATGAACATAGTCACTATGCTAGCTGCTGGTTATCATGGTCTTTTTTGGCAATCTTGGTCCAGGTTTGAGAGCTTTGATATTAATATTACCCTTTAGTTACGTCTAAATGAAAAAGGATTTGTATGAGAGACATTTGGCTCTTTAAAACATGGATACTGGATAGCAATGAATAATGGGATTTGGTTGTTTTGACAAAAAAAAGAAAAGGGTTATGCTCAGGGAGTTGAGGTTGAGTCAATTCATTATGTCATGCTAACAATGGGAGTTTTGTTCGGTTCATCAACTAGATATAGGAAGTAACCACAACAGATCAGATGTCAATTTTGGCCTGCAGTCTTATTTTTTGTTAGTCTTCTTTATGTTGCCTTCACTCACACCTTAATGGTTGATGCTAAGAGCCTTCTTTACATAGACTGAACTCACACCTCTACAGTTGGGGTGAAACATGCATCCTTTTGCTTACTTTATCCTATTCCTATAGGGAGCCATTGTTTAGTATTACAATGTTTAACATGTCTTGCTTACAAAACCTACAATTATCATTAGTCTTGCTTTATAAAGCCTATTGGTTCTCCTTAACCGCAATTCCTTTAAGAAAGTTGATAGTAGTTATTTTCTCATGACTTGTATATTCAAACCACACTTTTATGATCTTGTTCTCAATTGATTTTGATCCTTTTCTTTCATGAAGTAGACCCATTGCCATAGACCTATGAATTCCAAACTTTGGTTTTGTCAACTATATCTTCTCACCTTTCATCACAGTGCCTTAATTATGACAGTGATTGTTTCATCCATTACCAACACAAAAAAAGGACTTGTATTTTTTATGTGTGTTATTTCCTGGTCTGGTTGATTTTTTTCATACTCTGTGATTGCCTCGAGGCCAATTGTGAAGAATGCTCATCTCTTCCCCCATAAACAAGATAAAAATGAATGGTAGGTTTTCATCTGTCGGTAGTGGAAATCACTAATACTGAAGCTTCCCTTTTGTCCACTCTTTCTCACGTGGGCAAAATGTATTGAACATGAAGAAGAAATAGCAGGAAAAAAGAGGGATATAATATTGAAAAGCGAAATTAAAGTTGTTAGTTGCACACAGTTATAATTTATTCCATAATGGTGTGCAATTTGTTACATCAAAAAATTTTCTCCTTTTGGCCTTTATTTATTTTTATTATATTAGTTTTGGCATCTGACTCTGGATGAGAAATCCTTGTTTTGTAATGCTCTCTCTACTTTTCATGAATTTAGGAGGTAGTCATAGCTGCTTTAGGGATAGTGATGAAAGCAGGCTTAGATCGAAAAGGAAGAAATTCTGGGAGAAGGCAGTTGATATAGATGAGCTATGCGGCCCTAATGAAGCATGGTGGGGTGTTAGAGGATGGATGCGGGATAATTTTAATCACAGTAATAAGCAAATTTCTTACGAGGAACATTTTCAGAACAGCCGGTTTATTGAATCAATCCTTGATGTTTATTGGGAGCTTCCTCCTGCAGCTGGTCCTTCTCTCACACATCAAACACGATATGATCCTGCCCGAACTATCCCACCAATTGTTGAAGATGGTCGCTATGGCCTGTTTCGGCGGCTTGGTCTTGATAGACTGAAGAAATCTGTATTTAATGGCTATACCCAGATGATATATCTTCAAATCTCTGAACAGGAAGTAGATGACATGTCAGCTAGTTTTACCTAGGTTGAAACATGACAGTTGTTAATATAATGCTTTTCCACATTGGTGTTTAGAATGAACCTTGCAAATTGCTTTTTTTTTTTTTTTAATTCTTTTTCTTCCCCTGTTCATTCAATTTTCTGAATTACTGTTGAAAATATGTGTCAGTAGCTGATTCAGATCAAGTTTGAGTAAGTCTTTTTTTTGAAGCAAAAGTTTGAGTAAGTATTAAATAGTTTGAATAAGTTTTAGTATTTTGTATTTCTGTTTTAGCTATAAGCTGTCAAATAAAATCTGCAGATTTTATGCTGATTTTCTTCATTTTCTGTTACAATTAATGTGTATGAATAGCTTTAACGTTAATGAAATATGTATGCCTTTGCAGCCCAATATTTCTTTGTTTCTCAGACCATATTCAAAACCAACAAATTGGTATCAGAACCCTTTTTCTTGAGGGATATGTGATATCAAAAATAAAAAAAATTCCAAACACACAACCCACCAAACAATCTTCACATAAACGCACAAAACAACTTTTCAGCTATCAATACAATGACCTTAGAAACTCCTTTCACTGTTATAGCTCCACCTGTATTTGATGGAGAACACTAGCATAGTTGGGCTCTTAAAATGCAAGCATACTTAGATGCAAATGATCTTTGGAAAGCAGTAGAAGAAGACTCTGAGATTCCTCCTTTGTCTAAGAACCCAATACTTGCTCAAATATTTGGTAAAAAAAATACTTGCTCAAATAAAAAATCACAAGGAAAAGAGGCAAAGAAAATCAAAGGCAAAATGATGTTAGTTTTCTGTTGTCTCACAAATAATTTTCAACAGGATAATGACCCTCAAATCAGCTAAAGCAATCTGGGATTTTATCAAGGAAGAATACGAAGGCAATGAAAGAATCAAAGGCATGCAAGCACTGAATTTGATAAGAATCAAAGGCATGCAAGCACTGAAATGCAAAAAATGGAGTCAGAAACAATCAAGGATTATTCTGACAGCCTTCTAAGCATTGTCAACAAGGTAAGATTGCTTGGTACTGATTTTTCTGATAATAGAATTGTGTTGAAAAATCCTCGTTACGGCACATGAAAGATTTGAGGCAACAATTTCTTCGTTGGAGAATACTAAAGATTTGCCAAGTATTACCTTGACAGAGTTGTTAAATGCTTTGCACTTGTAGGTACCAAAACAAAGGAGGCTTATAAGGCAAGAAGGCTCTATAGAAGGTGCTTTGAAGGCCAAATTTCAGAAAACTTTGGAAGCAAAAACAAGGAAATAGGAAACAAAAACAAAAAATCAACTCAGGACTTTTCACCTTGTCTTTATTGTAAAAAAAACAAGCCATCCACAAAATGCAAATGAAGTGTTGATGGAGGCCAGATGCAAAATGTAACAAGTGTTGTTAATCAGGGCATATGGACAGGGTTTGTAAGTCTCAACAACAGCAAGGTAAAGTAAAAGCTGCACTAGAATTGCCTCATGAAGAGCATCTATTTGCAGTGTCTTGCTTTGCCACTTTAAGCTCCATAGATAGCTGGTTAATAGACAATAGTTGCACAAATCACATGTCCAATGACCAAAAACCATTCAGATAACTTGACACAACCTTTATCTTCAAAGTTAGAATTGAAAATGGAGCACAAACTACTGAAATAGGCAAAGGCAATGTTGCAATTAAAAGCTGCAGAGGTACAAAACTTATAACTGATGTTTTATATGTTCCTGAAATTTATCAAAATTTGTTAAGTGTTGAACAGTTACCAGAAAAGAGTTACAAAGTTTTATTTATAAAATGATTGAAGATCAAAACCAATTCCTTTTAGGAAGAAAGCAAAAAGAAAAGTAACTAAAATTTTTTTTTTCTTTAAACAATTGTGGTTTGTGCTTTTTTTTGGCAATAAAAGGACAATTACTAGTAAGATTGAGAAGGGAGGTAATAATAAGCAAGCCATGCATTCATTTACATAGTTACTTGAAGGACATATATGGTAAGAGAAGCTAACAGAATAAGTAAAACTAAAAACGCATTAAAAACAATGTCTCCAATAACAAACTTATGACATTTCCAAACATATATTTGCTCATGAAGTCGACACACTCTTCAGGTTTCTTGAAATTTCAGATACTTCTTGAACTTCCTTGCTTATACACTAATTACGACTCTTGCATTTCTCCATGGCCCTTGGAGCTGCAAACACACAGAAGGATCAAGATCCACTGCCCAAAAGTATGCTTTAAATGCTAAAATATGTAAGACATTGACAATACCAAGCAATTTCATCCGATACCATTAAGGCCATATATGTATTTTATTGTAAACTATTAGCTGAAATATCCTGTAATGGCACATGACAGACAGCAAAATCACAAGACAGTGATATGTTTTGGACATGCATAAAAAAATCTTGTGGACCTACCAAGCCCAATTGCCTCTGAACCTTTCATGATTCTCAGTCTCCTGCATGTGTCAGTAAACATCCTGAAAATAACAGAGAACAGCTAGATCAGAAGTAAGTGATGCATAGATAAATGTTGGATCAATTTCTACTAGCCTAGATGCTACAACTTGAACAGATTCATCTGACATCAAAACAAACGTAAAATGCATAGGATTTGCACTTACTCCCAGGGGACATCGCCAACAAGCATCCAGTCACCATCCTTGTCTTCGTATGTGAGAACGTATTCAGAACCATGGAGAAGATCCTTTAAACAAGTCTCACTCATGCCATCTCTCCCTGGAAGTCCATCAGAACCACATTGCCCTGAATCATAATCAATACACAAGTCAGCAGCCTTTCAAACATCGTAAAGCTTAACACAGAAGAATCGGTTTATCATTTTAACATAGCTAACATTAGAGACCACAATTCTATTTTACGGTATAGTCATAGAATATAAGGCAGATGCAGCAAACCACAACATTAGGGTGGACAAGGGCTCCATGGTTGCTGCAAGCAGCATTCATTGCTGCAAGTCAGGTCTCTCACTTTCCAGCCTCAAACTAACATAAGCAGAATATTTTTCACCGGAACTATTTGCATAACAGTTGCGAAAGTATATGTAAAAGCGTGCGCATACTTCATATATGTGAGAGTGAGAGAGAGGGAGATTGTATAAAGCATACCAATGGTAAAGCAGCTAAACATTTTCTCGAGTCCGGACGAGAGTTCTGCATAGTTGCTGTAGGTTTTTAGATCAACCTTCCTGAGGTATGGTGCACCATCCATGCTAACTTTTACATAGAGGCACCCAGATCCTGATTTGCCTTCAGCATCTTCGTTGTCCTTTGGCATATTAGAGGCCATGGTATTCTTTCGAAATGAACGAATAGGTGGCCATCCTACAACCTGTGCCCTGTTATAATAGAAACTTTACTTTCAGTATTCACCAAAACAACCATATTCTTGAAACTGAATTGACTAGGCTGAGGAAAGGATGAAAGCTGCAAAATTGATAGAAAATATCAAATGGAAGGGACAGATTATGATGTCAACAGGACAGGATCGTAAGTCCATAGAAATCTATATAAAGCTACAATATTAATTGTAAAGACGCCACAGGGGAACCCACAGATTCCTCAAAGAAAATCACAGGGGAACCTACAGATTTTTCACAATACAAATGAAAAATCTAAAAATGAGATGCTAAGTGACAACCCAAAAAAAAAAATAAAAGTTAATTTGCAGAAAACATCAACCAAGAACACATGCAAGGACATGTGGTATCAGTACAAGAAAATTATAAGGTCAATAGAGCTCAGATTGGACCAAATGGAGCAAACTAGTTAGAATCATTCAAACTCAATGTCTGATCAAAGGAAAGAAAACAAGGAATATAGGAAAGAAGAAGAAAAAGTTAAAGATTGGTCAGGCAACACACAAATTAACAAAAAAACAAAAATAAACCAAATAAAGAAAATTAAATTGAATTAGAAATGGTACGTAAAAAAAAGTGAGCTTACTTTGCAACAGGAGCACTGCTATTCTCAGTTGAACGACCAGAGACTTGACTATTCTTCTCGGGAACTGGCTTTGGAGATTGAGCAATAACACCACCAGCAGCAACCGCATCTTTCTTTGCTAGTCCAACAGGTAAAGAAGACTTCTGCGAATTATTATTACCACCATTATCACCTCTTGGAGAGAACAAGACAGCACCTTTACTCAAATCAACATCAGATCCATTATTAACAGAGAAAACCCAATTACCAGAAGACCCATCAATGGCATCTGAGAAACCTCTTTTAGCACCTGAAACTAAATTCTTTAACGGGCTGTTGAGAGAACAAGAATACCCATTACCATTATTAGTAGTACTATTGGTGGTAGTGTCAATATCTTTTCCAAAAAGAGAAACACCAGTAGGCAAAGACAGTGGTTTTCTCTCAGGAGACTGAGAACCAGGCAAACCAAGCCTCAACTCTGTTTCTTTGAGATTAAGAGAGGTAGAAGGTTTGTTCTTGTTGCTGTTCTCTTCAGTTGTAGTAGAGGAAGAAGAAGAAGAGGAGGAAGATGAAAGCTTGTCAGAGATTCTTTCCATGGGAGAAGAAGTCTCTGCTAAGCCTATGTAATCATGTTCCTTTGGTATAGAAGACATCAAAGTTTCAAACTTTGAAACAACTTCAACAAATAAAACCCAGAAAACAAAAAAAAAAAATTCCAAGAAAGTGTATGAACAAGGACAGGAATATGGTTTCAGAGAGAAGAAAAAAAGAAAAGGAATGAGAGAAGCAGTCTGGTGAGCTGAGCTCTGCTAAAGAACTGGTTTTTGTTGATGCAGAAAAAGAACCTTCTTTGGCCTTTCTGTAGCTATACTTTGCTTTTCATTTCTATATATATATATATTTATATATAATAAATAAATATTTGATTTCTGTTAAAAAAAAATATTACTTTTTTAATTGGTTGTTCAAAAAAATTTTTATTTGCCAGCCTTACCACAAAAGATTTAATCCAGTTCAGACTCAGTTTCACATTTTCTTTTTTTTTTACAGGAAAAAAAAAAATTTGTCTTTGCAAAATTTTTTTTTTTTTTGGTTTTTAGATTCTTTTGTAATTGGTAAACTTTTTTAAGGCATAGAGAGTAATATTGCATACTTAAATCTTTAATGTAATAAGAATAAATTTTCAAGGTATTAAGTTTTTTTTACCATTTCTTCAAAAAAAAAAAAAAATTTTACCATTATAAATTTCGGAACTTAATTTAGAATTTCCCAATCATATCACAAATAGTAATAAATTTTCAAAGTATTAAAACTTTTTTACCATTATAAAGAGGTTATAGCCTAATGACGAGATTATGGGTTCAATCTTCACCCCCTCTTTAATCTCTCAGTTGTTAAAAAAAAAAGATAAAAAAATTTAAATCCAAATTTCAAATAATATTATAAAAATTTAGCCATTACATCAAACATCACTATCAATTTTCAAAGTATTAACATTGGTATCATTTTTCATAAAGTTATCATATAGTGTACATTATTCTTGTTATTCTTGTACATTATTCTTGTTATTCTTTCTTTTATGTTCTTCATTATCTATAGTCTACAGGAACTTATCCCCCTCCACTTAGCCATCTCATGAAGATTTTTTCACTTCCATAGTTGAAATTAGAAAATAAATTAAATTTTCTTCTAATTTATTGTCTCCTAAATGTTTACATAATCAATGATTTTGAAAATATATTATTCACATTAAAATTTGCAATAAAATATGTATTAATTCCGAATGTCAATACATTTGAGATTTAATTCAAATGGTAAGAATTTTTTTTTAAGGAAGAGATTTCGAATCGCCCCCACATCTAGATATATGAGATCCTATTTTATAATAATGGCTCACAAAAATTAGATTAACTTCTAACAATTAAGTATCTCTCTTTCTGTCCCAGTCATATTAGATCTTGTATCATATTGTCCAAAACAATTTGAATATTAATTTTAGTAATTTAACTCAAATAATAAACACTAAATTTCAAGTTTTATTTTCTTTTAATTATATCTTTAAATAACAAAAAGAAGTTGAAAATTATGGGAAGATTTATTATAAAATTAAAAAGTTATGAATTAGTTTTTTTTTTTAACTAAAAAAGTTATGAATTAGTTTATGAATTTGTGGGATGAATGATGCTAGATTCTGTCCCATCTAAAATTAATAATAATAATCATTATTATTATTATAAATGTTTTTAGTATTTTACCTTTTTTTCCCTCCACCGACAACTCACTGAGTATGCCCCGGCAACCTTTTACACCGTACATTTTATTCAAAACTTTATCATTGTTATTAACCTTAAACAAAGTAATTAATTAATTACATTTATATTAAGAGATGAATATATTTATATATATATAGAAAAGTGCAATTGGACAGAAACATACAAGAAAGTGATGGAACGAAAATGAACATCTTCATCAAAAATGCTGTGACAAAAATTCAGATCTTTGATGATAAGTGATAACTCATAGCTCCCTTTTTTTCATTTTTATTTTTCAAGATTTTCACTTCATTTATTTTATTTTTATAATAATAATAATATTAATAATGTCGTAACTCAGTCTCTAAAATATTGTAAGTGATATAAAAAAAAACTTTTTATTTCTCGTGATATAGTCTTACACCACGCTTTGAAAATAAAATATCTTATATTACGGACCAACGCCTCAAAAAGCTATTGGCTAATAATAATATTAATTCTTCTCAAAAAAAATAATAATATTATTATTAATATAGAAGTACATAAATAAAATTTGTTTTTTTCCTGTGGGTATATGTTGTTTTTATTGTGGGAAAATTGCTGGAAAGCTGACATAGAACAATCAGAGCTCCACCAGGAAAGTGAAGACTGAAAAGGGCAGCTCAATATTATAATTCCCTTGTCTTTTTTTTTTTTTTTGTGTCTTAAGGTTTTCCTTTTTTTATCATTATTTTCAAAATTATTGTCAAAACTGAAAAAAAAAATAATTAAGTATGGATATATTATGTAATAAAAGGTAATCATTTTTTAAATTAATTAAAATTTAATTTTTAATTTAAGAGAATATAATTTAAACTTTATACCTTAAAATGTTTTTGGAAAATCGTAACATTACTTTTTAATTTGTTATTATTGTTATTATTAGAAAATTAATGAAATATGAATTTTTACAAATACGAAAATATTATTTTTATATCATATGATATCATATTAGTCAGTGGAAGAATTTGAGCTTTCAAATTTACCAGACCAAGTATTTATCTTGATTTTAACACATGTTTTAATTTTAAAATAATTATTTTATTTTTTACATAAAATTTTTATTTATTTCAAGATTATTATATTTAGTTATCACATGTATAAGATATTAAAAATATGATATATGTATATGTACCACAAATTTAATAATTAAGTTATAATATATATTTTTATTTTTAAAATAATTATCTAATTATTTTATTGAGTAAAAATTATTACTTACAAATGTATAAAACATTAAAAATTTGATATATGTATATGTATTATATATGTAGTAATAAAATGTAAACTACTGATATTGATATTTAGAGTTCATTAAATTTTTATTTTTTTAATAACTAAATTAGATGATTAAGTCTCAAGGCTGAGAATGAAAGAGTAAATGGGATTGGGAGATCGAACTTTACTCTCAATCAAATGTTTTGATTCCGTGATAGGATATTTTATAATCCGTTTTAGGCGAATTAAATCATTGAACTGTTACTAACTCAATTCAATTTAGATAAAATTATAAAAAAGATAAAAAAAATTAATAATTAATTTAATTGATTAAATCTATTTATACTCGAAATGGGTTAAATTGGTCATTACTACAATAATAATAATAGATTTTGTTTTCTTTTGGAAGCAAATAATAAACAGTAACAGACTTTAAAAAAAACAGTAACAGCTGCACCAACCATAATTTTTTCTTTTTTTTTTATTAGTCGGACTCATTAAACCTGTGAAAACTACTGTACAAACTGCATGTTTCAGGGAAATGATTTTCTCTGATTTTATTTACTTTTGAAATTGGTTTTATATATATATATTTTATTGTTTTTTTGTCAGTGAAATGTCGGGTGAATTTCTTATTTTTAAGGTTAATTATGTCGGGAGGTGAATCTTTTTCTTACCACGCCTGTATCTTATCGTAATTATTGTGCGTAATCCAATAGTAGACGTCACGCGCGAAACTCATCCGACGGTCGACGGTAAAGTATGTCAATTCAACGTTCATTACACGCCCACATCACCGTTTCTGTTGATCAGAATCAGAGAACTTAAGGAGGTTCAGTTGGCGTTGACGGAAGTAAACCCGTCGTCATGATTGATTGGGTCATGACCCACCCATTGACCTGTTTGTAGCAAACGGTCAAGTAAAGCGGTAACTTGACTATACCGTTTACCGTTGGTCTCCCAAAAGGTAAAAACCCTCCAAGAATCTTTTTAGACAACCTTTTCCACTCTTGTCTTTGCTAATTTTTTTTAAATGATAATATTATGATACATAATTGTTATAAAGTTGAATTATATATATATATATATATTGAAAAAATTCTAAGGCAATAATAGTTTTTTTTTTCAAATTATACATATGCAAAAAATATACTTTTTCACAGAGCTGTTATAAATTTATAAAAATGTGCTAATTTATATAACTCTTGCAGACATTTTACAATTAAATATGTTATTTGAAAAGACTAATTCACTTTGCGGTTTCATAGATGGGAGACGCCATAATAGATACACTGTATTTTTAAATTATTAATTTTAGATATCTCAATAATAACAACTATAAAAAGTAATAATGAATATTAAGTTAACGATAAAATGATGAAATAATAAAATTAATAATTATATTTTTGCAAAGTAAGAACTTATTGTTAGTAAAGTTGAAGTTAAAGATATAAGTTATAATATGATGAAAATTATATTTTTAGAGAGTTTAAAATGTGAAATTTAACTGAATAATATATAATTGCGTATAATTTTTATAATTTTTTTAAAATTTTAAAATATTAATGGAATTATTTGACTGTAATTATAAACATACAAATCAATTTATGATTATTTATGGATAATATTGAAGAAAGGAAAAAATGGAAAGAAAATAAATGATTTTAGACAAAAACAATTTGTTATGCAAATAAAAAGCATAATTCTTTATATTTTTTTATTCTTTTATATATTTTAAATTACTTCAATTAATTTGTGAATTATAATAATATAAAATGAGAATTTCCCTTCCTTTTCCTTTTTTTTTTTTTTTTTTGAATGGAGGGTCAATACAATGAATCAAATTAAGAAGCCGCCAATTAATGGCATTTTAGAACAGAAATTGGTTGGTACACATCATTATTACAATTATCAATTCTTTTGCAATATATATTACAAATGGGCTGCTTTTTATTTTAGTTTTTTTTTTTCTAACAACATGATCTCATTGTTTGAAACTATATATAATATTTAATTAAATAAAAGTGAAAAAAAAAAACATAATCAGCTTTATAGGATTTAATAAGAGTTTAATAAAGATTACAAACTATGCATAATCTTCATACATAAGATGCTGTCTCATCCACCCAAAAAAGTGTAATCTCAAACATCCAATCAACTTCTAATACAAAAATCCCATGTTCAAGCGTGCTTAATTGTATAATTAACAAGTATAAACACCTCTATTTATCTACTAATTAACCCCATTTTAGACTTGTAATGAGGCCCTTAATTAATTTCTTTTTAATCAAGAATGTTTGTTTATTGACTAAATCACTTTCAAGTATTATGTCAATTTGACCTATGAATTGTTGCTTGGTGACCTAATAGAGCAATATTAATAGAGTTTATATATGAGAAAAATACAACAAACAATTTAAAATAATGAATTTATTTCTTAAATAAAAGACATGTTTAATATCATTCATACACTAAAAAAAAAAAAAAAAAAGGCTAGAGAGCAATGTAGTAGAATGAGTCATTAGACAATGATAATTTTTTATGTGTATCCAATTTAATATGTCTAAAAACATAAGTATTACAATTTAATTTTTTTAATTTTTTGATCTTAGAATAAATAAGAATAAGATGAGTTTTTATTTAGTTTTTATGTTATTTTTACGAAACACTAATCACTTCATCTATTTGCATTTGCATGTAAATGGCTTAAATTTATTTTTATTTTTTACAATAATCTTCGGTAGTTGATTACTACAAGAGCTTTGATGAATCCGGATTAAGTCAAGTAAATACATAATGAAAGACAAAACAATTTCAATATCTATTTTTTGTATACAAAAAATTCAAATTTTAAAAAATTAAATTTTTACCATTTGTATTAACAAATGTTGATTTAAATTTTATATATATTTTTTTATATTATAAAATATGCACTTGATAATAATTAAATTTTAACTTGCTAAATCAATAGTTATTGAATGCATGTTTAAATTTGGAATTTTTGGCAAAAAAAAAATTGAAATTTTTGGTGGGTCAGGGGAGAAGCCTTTTGTGGGACAGGGTAGAAAAATGCATTAAAAAAAAAATGGTATCAAGATTCTATAGTATCACAATAGGTCAATTCCGAGATATTGATGGCTCCTCTCTTTTGCAAGAATTTTGCTTCTTATTTATTTAGTTATTGTTTAATGGATGTGATGTATTGTAACAGAAGGATTTAATAATAGATTTATTTAATTAATTAACATAATGGAATATCATATATAATATTTTAGAATACATGATGATGTGATTTTATTAAATAAACTAATTAAGACCCAATTCCAGTTAATGTTATGTCATTCTCACACCCTATTTTAATTAATTTTAGCACTTAGAAGACTAGAAAACAAAACATTGTCATTATTTAGTTTAGTTTCAAAAAAAAAAAAAGTGATAAACAGAATTAAATTTGATTGATTACATTCCCATATTATAGTAAAGGTATTGGTACGTATTTTTTGGAATAGAAGCCAAATACTAGCTAGTTCATCCTTAGTCGATGACTTTTGGAACACTTGAAAGGTTGCATGCAAATTTAACACAACAGGACCAAAGGAATCCATGATTCTTCTTTCGGTGTGTAAGTTGCACCTCTAAGTTACAAAAGTAAATGAATAATATTTTGTCCTTCCTTTCTTCAAAAAAAATAAAAAATAAAAAATAAAAAATAATTTGTCCTTATTGATAACTTGAATCTGGAACCTCCGAGTCCTGTATGTCAAGCAACCAACAAAGAGGCAAGGTAAGAGGTGGGGTCTCCCCCACAAACCCTCCGATGCCTAAGTAAAGATAGGTTGAGAGAGAATTTAGAGAGAGAAAGAGAGCTAAGAGAATAGAGTAGAATATAATGAATAATATGAGAGAAGGTAAAGACTATTTATAGAGGATGAAATGCTCAAACCTGAGAGGAGTAGGACTCCTTCTCCTAGTAGGATATGTCTCTGTATTCCTTCTTGATCCGGAGATCTTCCTAATGAAGGACTCTTTTTCCTCTTTGGATTTGATCTCCTTGTGCTGCAAGTCACTATTATTTAAGAAGATATTTGTTAGTTAGAATAGGAATATACCTGTGGGATATCACTTATTCCAGCTTGTTCTAACATACTTCTGTATCCTTATAACAACATTTGAAACTCCATATCTAATCTTCAAAAAATTAAAAAGAAAAAAACTCCATATCTAAAAGGAAAAGCCAACCCCAAAATATATGTATAACAAAGGGCCTTTCTTCAAAGATTGAAGTAACTAAAAATTAAATCCTTGATATTGCCATAAATTGAATCTAATGGACTGATTCACTAAAAAAAAAAAAAAAAAATTGAAGGGTTAGCAACGGACAAATCCGCCACTAATCGATTGCTACTTTAGTGTTAATGAAAAAAAGAAATATTTAAATCTAACTATAAGTGTAAGACATTACACATGTGAATTCTACTCATAGAAGTAACTAAAAATTAAATCCTTGTTATTGCCATAAATGGAATCTAATGGATTAATTCACTACAAAAAAAATTGGAGAATTAGCGACGGAAAAATGTGTCGGCAAATGAAATTAGTGACGGATAGAGTCGGTAATTAAAATTATGGCCGCCAATTAATTTTGCGACAAAATTTATTATCTGTCACAAAATTTAACGACGGACAATTTAACGATAGAAAATAATTCGTCCGTACTTTTTTGTCATTTAATATCTACTATCTAATGTTAATTTACGACAAATTAACAATAAATAATCCATCACTAAATGTTGAAATTTTTTTTAAAATAAATTGAACATAAATTGAATCTGATGGACCAATTGACACAATTGACTACTGGCCAGTGATCAATATAGTGCAAAGTTAAATATTTGGTAAATATTTGGTGAATATATATACTATACTTTTATTGAGCATTACATATTTAACTGGTTTTGTATATATAATGTTAAAATTAAATTAATTTAATGCATTACAAAATTAAGAAGTGAAAGCATTTATATTAATTAGAGGGTAATTAAGAAAGACAGCTTAGCAATCTTACTTAAAAGAGCAAGATGACCCAGTTGCTCCCCACGCCAATGTAAAAGTTATAAGTTGGAGTAGCACTTTAATTAGTAAGAATAAGATTTGGTCCCACTCCCATCTTAGATACATATGGATAGCTAGTGCATATGCAATATGGTCATATTTATCATCTCACAAGTCACACCTTTTTTTTTTTTTTAGGAAAAAAAATATTTATTTTTTTTAGGATAAATATTACAAAAGATTAATTAATTAAGGCCATGATCCCATTTTGCAATAAATTTATTCTTTTTCCTTTACCCTTTTCTAGTACGACAATTAATGAAGAAAATAACAAGTATCTAATAAAAATGACTTGCACTTGTAAATTGGTGTTTAAAGGTGGCCAACCAGTCTTCAAGGACAAACATACCTTAAGTACACCCACAGAATTAGGAACTCATAAAATTGACATCTCAACACCCACATTATAAGGTAGCTTCAAATATTGCCAATAAGAAAATTTATAATTTTAGTTTAATAATATCAAAATTATTTTTAGAATGTATCCGAATACGATGAACAAATGTTAAACCTATTAAAAAAATATTAACAATTGAATCTAATTAACTACAATTAATATACTTAATATTTTAATGAGTAATTATCCGCATCAACTTTTTGAATTTTACTATCTTTCTAGTCATGTCCGAATTGAACCGAATAAATTAGATTATAGTATCTATATATATATGAAAATTAAAGTGAACGTTGGCATTAATAAAATGAAAATTGTTTATTTTTCATGCTCCAAGTTTGCATGTATATGTCCAACTCCCAGATTTTTGTCATTCACGAAGGAAAACAACGGCTGTAATTGTATATATAAAAGCCAAGAAATTGATGTTATGCGTCCCATGTATTCCAAATAGTGCAAGATTTAGTTTGTTTTTATCTGTTCAAACTAAATCTACGTATTCCAAATGGTGCAAGATTTAGTTTGTTTTCATAAATTCTCCATAGATTTTTATCTTCCAAATGAAGCACATTTTTCATTGTCAAATAAAAAAAATTGAAAACGTTTTTCATTATTGTTAACTATATGTGTGGATATATGGTGTTCTAATATTTATCTCATTTAGTATGTATATAACAATAATAGTTATCAGGATAAGCTCGTACGGGACTATTCTTATTTAAATGACATTTTGAACTCGAGTCATGATGTATACAATTATATTAAATAAGCTATTAAAAGATGTTTGTTGTTTCTGTGGTCCTACCACAATTGAATAAAATTAGTTAAAATTTAATGGGTTTTAAATACTGACAATTTAAATTAAAAGAATTACATTTATGAAAATTTTATAATTATATTATGCTTTGTGCCAAATTTGTTTATTCCCAGCTTAATAATAAATACCCTTTATTCCCAAATCTTTCACATTTTTTATAAAAGCAAATCTACATATATATGGTATTTCATCTTCATATAAACATTGTTCTTTTTGGAAAAAAACAAAGGAGGAGATGGCCCTACTTGCCGGGCACCATAGCTACAGTGAGCATAAGTTGCCATTGTTGATAGGTTGAGCTAAAGGCTAAAGAAATAGGAAGACCCAATAAAGGATAGATTCATTTTATTCACAGAATAAAGGCATAATGAATGGCTAGCCTAGTGGCAGATTCAAATTGTTCTTCTTCAAAAAGAAAATTCTGTTTGTTGAATTGGGTATTTCTTCATATTTGAAAAATGAAAAATCAACATACATATATTCTGCAATTTCTGATCACTTCCTTAGCAAAGAGTGAAAATGATTTCTACCCAAATTCTATTCATTCACCGTCCACTCGACAAAGCCTTTTTTTTTTTCTTTTTTGTCCTTGTTTACAATAGGAAAGCTTTTTAAAAAAGGTGGTGCATATGATTATTCTCATAGAATCGTATGTCTAATTTGGTTAGTTTTTAGTGTGAAAAGAAAAAAACAAAAAATCATGAATTTTAATTTTGTTAGTAATTATTTTTATAGTTGTAAGAGTTCGGATTAATTTGAATTGAGTTGGACGAATTTTATAAAGAGGTAAAATTCTCATAATATTTATTTTTTATATATAAAACTCAAATTTAAGAGTTTATTTAAGAAAATTCAGTTTTTTTATTGCTTAAAATCATCGAATTTAACTTTTACAAAAATTCATTTAATAATAAATATTTATATATGTAAAGTTTATTCATAAAATATAAAATATAAAATAATTACGATTATAAATTTTAACATTTATATTCACTTAATAAAAGTCAAATTGAGCATTATACATTCATCCGCATTCTGAACGATAAATAATAGTTGAAATTAGCTGTTAGAGAGCTATTTTTCCTTAAGTCAAATTTTGTGTTTGAATTCTGATGCATATATTATATTAAATTAATTATTAAAAAATTTTATCGCCTTTATAATATTATCAGTATTGAATTGAAATAAGAGAAATTTACCAAAAAAGCCTAATTTTAAGACTTATTTACTAAAATAATCCTACTTTTTCGTTAATTACACTTTTACTTTAACCTCTTTACTTTCTTACATTTTTTTAATTTTTATTTTCTCATTTGTCCCTTTCTATTTTCTTGAAATAATTACGATTTAATGTGTTATATATAACAAACGTATTGCAAGGCCCACTTAGTTTTTTCAATGGTTTTGATCTTTAAAATTGAACCAGTTGAAACATTTATCAATTGTGGCTCTCAAAGTCTTT
>CATIWK010327774.1:0-11631 GCA_949634005.1 Mallotus japonicus | reverse complement strand
AAAAATTGGCCTTTCAAAGGAAGCAAATGAAGAAGATGAACAGTAGCAAAAAGTCTCTGGAGAGAACTGGGAGAGAATACTCTTTCTCTATACCTTGTAAGTGCAAATCAATTTAAAATAATTATCTTTAATATGGTGTTTTTTTATTTATCATTAATCATATGCAACTAAAAAATGTGTGTACATTTTTTTTTTTTAAAAGAATGATCAAATGCAAGCTTATGCGCCATTACTACTTGATTCAAGCGGTAATGATTGAACCCATGACATTTAAAGTCATGGGTTCAAACTAGGAAAAAAATCAGATTTGAACTATCCATCTTGGGCTGGTTAGTTTCAGCCACTGGATAAATTTCCTGATAAGATAGAGGTTCAAATCCCCCTCTCCCTCCCCCTCCCCCTCCTTCGACCGATCAAAATGTAATAGTTATTCAAAAAAAAAATATGCAAGCTTATGCAATCATTATATATGCATGGAGAAAAAGTTCACATGCAGTCTTTATGAATATAAAAAATTTATTTTTGTCTAATTGAACCTTCTCATAATGAAACAATAAAACATCAAGTCAAGGTAATTAAAATATTTTACAAGTTTTTATAAGGGGTAATTTTTTTTCTTATTTTTTAAGTTTTGTTGAAAAAAAGTCTTCTTCTTATTACCTTTAAGTTATACATATCTATTTAATATTATTTATTTTTAATTTTATATATATATATATATATATAATTTTTTTTCTGAACAACATATATATATATATATTTATATATATATAATTACGATATGGAACCAGCCCCGATCAAATATTAGTCGACAAAGTAGCTAGTCTAAGGATTATCACTTTCCTATCTAACATACTCCAACATGGGGTTTCTAGTCAATAGCTTTTCTCCGTCTACATAGCGGAGTGTAGTATTCTAATTTTGATATTCTTTGATGTGAGTACAACATGGCGGATATATATATATATATATTAACTACACTGAACATTTCATTGTTATCGATTGGAATATTTTACTACATTTAATTTCTATTCTAAATAAATTTTACCTATGATACATTGTTTTAGAAAAAATTAAGAACATGAATATTGGAGCTATAGTAATTTTTTTATTTATTTCACTTGTTTATCTTTAGAAAAATATAAGAAAAAAACAAATGATAAATAATAAGAGAGAATAAATTTCTTATTCCTTTCCCATTAAAAAAATTATGAAGAATGAAAAGTTTGAAAATATATAAAAAATAATAGCACGAAAGAAGTCATTTGTTAAATAAAAAAATCATTCATCTTATTTTACTTTTTGGAAAAATTAACTCATAATATACAATAGCAATTTATTTGATGTCAAATTAAGGAAAGAAGAAAAATGAGGACAATGATTTTTCATCAATCATGCACACTTGGAGATAATTTTTTTAGGATAATGTTTCTTGTCGGTAGGCATTAAGTCACAAGGAGCGACTTTTACTTTTATGCTCTTAATTTTTTTTATAACTACATTATTAAAAAAATTTTAAAAAATTATTTATAAACTACATGTGTATAAATCATTGCATGATGAATCTTAGGTTTTAAATTTCAAAAAAAATAAAATTTCAAAATATAAAATATTAATTTACATTGGGGGTAATATTGAAATTGCCCTCAATTTTTATTTGTCTTTTTACAACCGCTGATACACAGCCCATATTTTTACTAGTTATAATTTGCACTCAGCAGAGAGCAATTTGCAACACCAGAGACTTGTTGAATGTTCCATAGATGAATATAGATATATTACTATCCAAATTGCGCCACAGTCCATCCAGACATAGTTCAAATATATATTTCTTGCAGATGTCCAAATTTTTTTTTTCCAGAAGTGAAAAAAATATATATATTCATATATTTATATAACAACAATTTTCTGCCAAGGAAACAAATCTGGGTGCAATAAGCAAATTTTTTTACATACATATACCCGGGTGTCCATAACTGTCCAGATGGAAAGCTTGCTCAAGATTTTCAGTCTTACCTCTCTTATTCAGTATCAGGTGGATGCACACCTCTAGCCTGTAATACAAAAGCATCTTTTCCTCAGCATGACATATTTGGAGAAACAGAGTTTACAACCTGAAAATCCAAACATAACTAGCAGTAGGTGACAATATCCCGCAAAAAAGGAAAAAAAAAAAAAATTCTTTTGATGAAAAACAAGATCCCGACAATCTGAAACACCAAAAGATTTGTTGGCCTAAAAGCCTTTGATAAAGTTTTCAGCAATACTGCGGGTATACATGTTGTATATTTTCTTCGCAGGCCAATAGTTCTGCTTCATTCATCCCCAAGCATCATGCAATTGGATAATTTAACACACCTAAACAACAGCTTGAAGAGCACTGAAAGCATCAAAATGGCTGTTCATTTTAGCGTTCAGTGGCTTGCATCAATGTCTTCAGACAGATAATACCAGTTTTACAAGTGTTCAGTTTAGCAAACCGAGCAAAAGCAGCTATAGAAAGGCTCCAAATAATTTAATCTAATGGTGAAAGAGGAAAATTTCCACATTTTGCAGCACTAATGACATCATAGTAAACTAATTATTTGAAGAATGAAAATCTAGACTGAGATCATCACACACCTTCAAATATGAAATGCTGAGGATAGATGCCAGGACACACAATCTTAATCTGCTTTAAGTAGAAGCCGAGCTTGCAGCAACAGAATTTGCTGTATTGCTTTCACCTAAAGAGCTCTCTCTATGTGTATTGACATTGTTCTGATTGCTCCTTTCAGCAACTGAATAATCTGTCTGATCTGAAACAGAGACATGGTTTGCAGTATTATTATCTCTGGTTTCAAGGCGCTCCATCATGCGAGATACGCTTGCGATTCCAGCATTCACTTCTCTTCGAACTTCAGAACCAAGATCTGACATTGAACTGTTACGAGAGAAAAATCTCTCCTTCCACCCTCTTGTACTTCTTGAGATCTCTTTGTATCTGAGTGCAGGTATCAAGAAGAAATTAGAAATAGTGATAAAAAAAATTTTAATAGATGTATAACATGGAAAAGAAATGGTAGAGGAAGTGGTCATCGCTAAACTATACCTCATTGACATTGCATTGAATCTAGATTTTAGAGAATCTGAAAATGACTGAAACTCTGATGGTCCTGCTCTGTCTTGATTTGATGGTGAAGAATGACTACTACTGCTTCTGTAAAAAAAGGATGCAAGTCAATCTAAAGCGCACAAACAAAAATTGAACAAGCAAAAATGATTAATGATGAAACAACTAAAAGAAGTCATGAGTACCGATTATTGAAGGAAATTCCTTCTTGATTTATAGGCACGATGGTAGATCCAGATGCAGAGGAACTTTGATCCATTACAACAGAAGAAAATTGTAGGGTTTGTTGTGGCATTTCATCTCCATGATATGTAAGAGGAGTTGATGGACTGGCTACAGTACCTGCAGCTTGTTCATTTCCCCCACTTACCTGAGGAGGAGAGGGAGAAACATGGCCAGAAGATGGTACACTATGATGAGTAGAAAATACCAAGAAGTGCGGACGACCATGGGAAGATTGTCTATTTCTATGGCTTTCTCTCCTACCAAAGTGGTGGCTCCTTCCCATAGCAGCAGCAGCAGCCAAGTGCTGAATTATACGCTCTTCAAGATCAGAATCACTTGCACCAACTGGCAACTGCATTACAGTTCAACAAATAAAATCACAGTAATATGATGGATGCAGCTTGAAATGTGTTTGATAACTAGCTAATAGTAAACAAATAGTTCAAATGATGATGGAAAACAGACATGTTGCAATTCAAAATCTCCAAGAGTAGGATGACGAAATATAGTGGCATTTCTTGATGGTGCAGCCCTGAGTTTTCTCTCTCGCTCTACTGCCTCAAGTAATTCTTGACTGTAACAGTTTACACATTAGTTAATTAACAAAATACTAAAAAAAATCTAAAAAATCAGAAAGTAAATATTCAAAAAGATTAATATTAAGCAAAACCAACCTGGAGGGATCCTTCAGACTGATAGGCTGCAAACACATAGGGCAATCAGAGCTTCTCTGGCACCTGCAAATCAAAAGTAATGTAAAATGCCAAGGCTTTCTTCTTTTTCCTTATCCAAATTATGTCCTACAACTCAGCAACCACATCAACCTTTGATTGACTAGTTGTTTAAACAGATTAGTATATATACTACTCTCACATTTTATAGATCGCTCAACTAGGGCCACTTGATGTACTTCAAAAGGCAATGCATTTAAAGTAATGGATAAAGAGAAAAAAAAAATCTATATAAATTTGCATTCATAATAAAGTCACCGAGTCAGATAGGGGGATATAGCTACGAGCCATGTACAGAACAGTCAAACCTACATAAATTCCCATGTTGCTAGCAATGTGAAAGAAAATGCCAAACACTAAGGAAAGAATAATCAACTATTTTTTGATTTTACAGATGATAAACAAGTTAACATTAATAGAGGGATCTTCGTAATGTAAGTTCTGAAGCTTACATTACAACTGTTGGGAGAGGGGAGAAGAAAGAAGCTGCACCCACCCACAGAATGGATAGATGATAATAGTAAAGCAAACTGAACACGATCTAATATACCGCACCAGAATCAAATTAGACTATGGAAGTATCAAAATACATGTCAAGTAACGATATCTTGTCTGTTTTCTTTCAAATATAAATTTCCTTTTTCAAATCACAAATAAGTCCTAATCCCCCCTCTCTCTAAATCAGTTCCAATAAGTTTCAAAGACTTAAGCCTAGGTTTTCAAGAAAAATACCATTTTCTACAAAAAAGACATACACACATAAAAGGATGTGATGCACCACTTACTTTCTTCAATCCCCTGAGCCCAATATAAATGTAATTAAAATATTAAACACAAAATGGAACAAAAGAAGAGATATACATGCACAAAATTCATATATATATATGTTTAGGTTAGCATGGTTGATAATATCAACCCAAGTATTAATTACACGACCTTGACTATCAACTACAAATTGATTAATTGTTTGGAAGCATGATAATTGTCAATAGGAAATGGAAGAGGATTGGTGATGAATATGCTAATACCATTCAAGGATGCACTGGAGGTGATACTCATGCAAACAACCAGTCACCTGCAAAGCAAGAAAGAGATCAAATAATAAGCCATGAATCACACGCCCGATAATCACATGAAGTCAATGCATAGAAATCCATGCATATGTAAGGATGCAAAAGGTGAGGGGTTTAGAACTTGTGAACAACATAAATCATTACCGTTGCAGGATCACTGTCACAAAATTCCTCAAGGCAAATGCTGCAAGCATCATCACATGACTCCTGAATTCCTCCTTCCACAAAAGCTGCAGCTGATGTCATATGAGTTTCACTTTTCTTGACTTCCTCCATCTCCAGAACCTTTAAAACACCAAAATTATTGTGAAATTCAAAATGGAAAAAAAATAAAAATAAATAAATAAACTTGCTACAAAAAGTTTAACATTCAACTGAAACAAGTAACGTGTTTTATTTTCATTTGAATTGCACACCAAATGCAGCATTTTAAGCCAGGAAAATAAAAGAAAATCATAAACCCATGCAGTTGATAAAGGTCAATTCCTCAGATTGATCAAGCACATATAAACATTTATGATGACCACAAAGCAAATGATATCAAAAAATCTCGCAAAAATTGAGCTAAACCCAGAACAAAACTTTATGTTTCAAACTCAAATTAGGGTCAAAGAACAATTCAGCACCAAAGCAGTATTGGACATCCAGGTGCCTGAATCAAATTACATCTCTCCACAGCAAAAGAAAGATAAAACCTTCTACATGAAACCCATTTCAGGGAAGAAAAGAAAAAACACAAAATTAGCTAAAACTATAAGAGTACACATGAACCCAGATGAGAAATCAAAATAAACAATAAACCCATCAAAGAAAATAAATAATACAACAAAAAAATAGAAAGAAAATAATAAGAATTCAACAGAAAAAGCTAAAAAGATTGAAAATTTGGTTTGGAATTTACCTCCATTAAAGAAAAGGAAAAGCTCTAGAAAATGGGTAAAGACAGAAACTCAAGAAATGGCCGTCAAATTGCAAGAAAGATCCAACCTTTTGAAGTTAAATTAACTCTTTTTTGGAAGGGGAAAAACAAAAAAATGGAGCTATAGATAGAGATCCATGGGAAACCCTAGAATTCAGGGAAGCTGAAAATAAGATAGAAAATAAATAAATTAAAAAATATGATGATAAATAAACAGAAATTAAGGACAGAGACAGAGAGAGAGAAAATAAACATAGACGTGGCCACCGTTACCTTTATTTTATTTTTTTATACTTTTTTTTTATATTATTTATGAATTGGCTTTGTTTGATTGATTGTTTGTTTGAGAGTTGGCTTGGCTACTTCCTTTTTTTTATTTTTATTTTTTACCTAAATTGCTAATAATTAAAATTTATTAAACTCTAAATTAATCAAATTTCAATAGATATTACTATTCAAAATTGAAACGTCATTTAAACAAAAATAATATCTGTCAATTTCTTTTAATAATTATTTATTTACTTTTTAAAATTATTATTTGTTGGCTAAATTTGGTGTTTAGTGTTAAATAATTTTTATAATGAGAATTTATAAAATAAATTTTTTATGTAGTTTATAAGTTTTATTAATGATTAATTGTTTTATAAATTATTTTTAAAATGGTGTTTTTTCTTTTTACTTTTTATGTACTTTTTTTTTATCTAGAATTTTTTTGTGTGTTGGAAAATAAATGCACCACCTCCACTATAATAGCATCAATGAGGTTTGTTTGTTGATTGATTTCTTACCTTTCTTCCCTTTGCTTTGCATTTATTAGGTTTTGCTTCTTTTCTAATGTCATGCTAGAATATTCTTTTGTCATTTAAGACCCACAAATTTTTTGTTTGACAATTTGTTTACTAATTGTTCTATTTCTTTTGGTCAAAATTACTAATTGTGCTATTGTTTTCTTGTATAGTTTGTTTGAATATACCATTTTTATAATTTTAATTATTAAATTGTATTTAAAATTAGCTTTCATTATTTGATTTGATTTATTTTAATTATTAAATTATATTCTAATTTCATCAATAAAATTTTAATGTGATTTTTTTTTTTAGTAAATTGAGAGGTCATATGACCTTATTTTTAAGTAGTATTCTTAAACTACAAGAGTATTAAAAAAAATAACTTACTATTTTTCTAATTGTATATTTTTTACTATTAAGGACATTCCAAAGATTTGTATATTTGTTGCAACTTTGAGTTATTTTATTCTGATCATTGTCGTTAGTTTTCTGATCAATAATGTATAAAGTTCACTAATAATCTAGTAGTATGATATTCTTTTCTCCTTATAGAAGTTATTCCTTTTCTATTTGCCTAAGTATAATATATTGTTATAATTATAACATCCTAAAAAAGGAGTAAATACTATTGTAAAAAAATCATAATAATTAATAAAAATATAATGAAAAAGAACAAGTCTCTTCTTAGTTATTTTCAATTTTATTCTTATTGTAAAGAACAAGCCACAATAATATTGTAATCTACAAATAAATTATTGATTTTCTGATGAAAAGTAGTTTTAAATAAGAATGTAATAATAGTCATATTTCCTGTAAAAATTTTGTGAAAAGTGGTAAAAGTAGTCACCTCATGTGGTTGTGAATGTTTGAATAAATCAGATTATCTTTAGTAAGAAATTTTATGTGGAATTTGTTTTTATTTTTAACAACGGATAGAGATGGATAATTGCCAATACCACAAGAGAGAGAAGGTAGGGGTTCGAATATCCATATCTTTTCTCACTTGGATTACTCGTGAAGGACATATTAAATTTATTTTATGCATTAGCATTATTTTCTATTTAATGTTTGATTAATCAAAACAATTATATTTTGTGACAATAATATAAAAGGTGATAAAGTATAAATAAAGTAATAAAATGAGAAAAAAAAAGTCAGTGTAGGTGACCATTCTGACATATAGTAGTTTTTGTAAGAGAAACAAAGTATACATAAATGCTTAAAAATACAGCATGATTTAGAAATTTAAAATTCAACATTTTTAATTTTTAATTATTTTAAAGAGTGTAAAAAATGTTAATTAAATTTTTTTTACTGTTAAAATAAATTAAGTTTGAGTCTGTAATTTTTTTTAAACTAGATATAATGGAAAAAAACTATTAACTTATGAATAAAAAAAGAAATTCTAAATTTGAAAATTGAAATATCTATATAAGCAATATGGCCACTAGATCAAAATTTACTTATAAACTTATAATTTAAATTCATTTATTTCTTCCATAAATTATTTTTAAGATTCTGGAAGCCTTAAAAGATAAAAATAATGGTTAGTTGGAATGTTGAAATGGTAGATAATCATTTATGATCATGTTGTAATTCTTATTGTTATTATAATAAATTTTTTAATTTTATTTTTGCTATTACCATCTAATTTTTTAAGTAGATAGATATAAATTAGAATGGGATTTGATAAGGTTTGGTCAACAAAAGTTGGAGCTTAATGGGTCCTATTTCTTTATCCTCCATAATGCCATTCAAAGACAAAACAAATGACAAGAGGACAAGTCCTTAGACAATAGTGGCAGCATCCCCATCAAACTTGGAATTCTTTTTTTTTTTTTAATATGTTTTCCTCAAGTGGACCATAAAAATGCAGGCATCTAGTGTTATATATTCAGATAAAATTGTTCTTTAAAAGAATAAAATCATTTTTTTTTTCAGGAAAGTAGATGAGGATTAATACCCTTAACTTCTAAACAGAGTCAACCCCGTGGCCGGACCTAGCCAATCCTAAGCGGGAAACTCAACATTTAAATACCTTAGGACACATGAACCCCAAAAATTTAATGGGAGAAGTTTAGGGGAAGGGGGATTGAACCCCCAACCTCCACCCACATCTCTAATTCTTGGCACTTCTACAAAGCTTTCCATTTGTGTGGTCATCATCAATTCTTGGTCACACTAACACTATAATTTTGAACAAGACTTAGATCAATTGTTTTTTTTTTTTTTCCAAATAAGGTCTTTCCAGAAGATGGGAATTACAACAATTATAATAAAAAATTATCACTAATTATAATAACAATAACTATTACAAATATCATTAACAACTATATATATATATATATATATATATATATAGAGAGAGAGAGAGAGAGAGAGAGCGTGGTAGATAAGAACATTTAGTTCAAGTTATTTTTGAAAATTTTGAAAATCGAATCCGAAACTTTTTAGCCCCAATACCTCCAATTTAATCCTCATCAGCCTTAAATTAATTAATTTAGGTTGAAGCTTCTATTATTTTAACACTAACAATTAACACGTTCTTATCTTATGAGGTACAGCTAATACGTCGTGTTTTTCACAAATTTTTTTCTATATTATTTTAATTTAAAATTTAATAAAAATAAATAATATTTCTTTTTTTTTAACAACCATAGTTCATTAAAAATGGCAAATAAGAATACATCCAGCATGAATAGTCATAAATTTTACTTCTTCATATTGATATCATAAGGAAGAAGTAAACTATTTGACTATCTAAAGTCAACCAAAAAGAACACAGCAAAAAGGCCATAGAGGCAAACAACTTAGACTGAGCTGGATGAAGGGGACTTAGACGCTGGAGCGCCATCAGGAGCATATTGGTAAGCAACAGTGGACCTTACAAGGTCTTTCATACGGAACTTCCTAATTTTTCGTGGAGAGCAAGACTTGGATTTTGCTTTTGGAGATGGAACTTTCCCAATCAAAGCTTCCATGGTCAACAGTACACTCTCAAATTTGTCAGCTAGAGAGAGTGTTGGGCCAGGCTTGGAGAGATCAACTGGATTGGTATTGAATGCACATGGGCCTTCATCAAGCTTAATAAGTTTTGCCTTAGGAGAAAGGTCCATAATCACTTGGGCCTCTTCAGCTGGTTGGGTCGAGAGCTCTTTCTTTTGGTAGACTGGATTTTATTGCTGCTTGGAGCTGTTCCCAAAGTGATTTTCTCCATGCAATTATTGCTAACCTGTTCCCGCCGAATGGAAGAGATTTGCTGACCATCACTGATCATTTCATGCTGAATACTCTTTGCCAGTTGCTCTTCCCCAAAAGGTTGAGCTAATAATAGAGGCATGGTAGTTGGAACTTGGCTCGAAGCAAGTGTCTCTTGGCTCGGTGCAGAAGGAGAATGGCTCGGAGCAAAAGCAGCATGGCTCGAAGAACCATTAAGAGAAAGCTTTTTGATAATAGTGGACAGAGCAGCAATGGTTGGGACTTCAGTAGGCTTTAACAGAGGATGAAGGATTGTTTTGTGAAGGGGCTCAACATGCATCCAAAGGCCATAATCGTTATAATCGTATACTTGTTTGGAAATCTCCTCCTCGGAGATGAACGTAGGGCAGTTTCAAATGCTATGATTGAAAAATCCACAGTGTTGGCATAAGCTTGGAAGACGCTCGTACTGAAGAAAAACACACCTGGTCTTCCTATCAACCTTGTTTATGAAGCCTTTTGGTAGAGGCTGGTTGAGATTCACACGCTCTTGGATCCTCATGAATGGATCACATTCACAGTCAGAGTACATTTGACTGTCTGTGGTGATCAAACCAACAAAGAGAGCTTGTGCAATTTTCCTTGCATTCTCATAGGTAATCTGGTTTAATGGCAGTCCGAGAACATGAACCCAAAAGCATTCAAAATTAAAATCCAAATCTTCTAAGGAAGAGGAAGGATTCCATTCTGTTAAAACCATGAGGGATCGATGAATGGACCAAGGGACTTCATTTTTAATCCTTACCATTTCATCAGTATTGCTAAAAACAAAGTAAAAAGTGTTCCTAGGACCGAGTTCTTGCACCTAAAGACCAGTGATAAAGCTTTATACCTGGGATAAGATACTGAGAAAGGCATTGGCAGAATAGTTCTTCAGACTGAGTATTTTTCCAGCAAGCCGATACCTGAAGTGATCAGGTGGAGGTTCATCTAAAGCCTTTAGTTCCAGCACACAGATGTCTGTGTTTCAATTGTTTGATTGAGTTGAAGAGTTTATAGGGTTTGGGAGTGAGCTTGTCGAAGCCATTAATGGGGAAGAAGGGTGGGTGGAAGAGTTAATGAGGGTGAGTTTATGTGAGAAGAAAATAAAAAGGGTTGTACATAGTGTGTTGAGGAAGCTTTTACAAAGCATATATCTCTACATATATTATCACTCAATTATATACCAAATATAAATAATATTGGAATAACAACACTGTTAGTCCTATAAGTTATATCGATTTTACAATTAAGTCCTACAAGAATTTTTTTTTACAATCAAGTTCTATAAATTTTAAAAAGGTTTTCCGTTAGTCCTATCCGTCAGTCAAAACAATTTTTCGTTAGTCAACCCTTAAAATCAAACTTTTTTTTTTTACATTTCAGTCCTAAAACTATTAAAAATTGTCATTTTTGATATTTTACATAAATAATATTTTTATTTTTATTTTTTACTTCTTTTATTATTTAACCTCCATAAGTTCTATATAAATTCACTAAAATAATTTTTTTTAAAATAAAAATAATATTTTTCTTAAACTATTAG
>CATIWK010327650.1:0-16192 GCA_949634005.1 Mallotus japonicus | reverse complement strand
CTAAAGTTATAGACTAAATAAGATCATTATTCATACCTGATCGAACCTCAGACTCCTCTCCTTCTCTTTTTTTTTTCTTCTCCCCACTTCTTTCCTACCAGTAAGTTTTTCTCTCTTTCTTTTCTTTTTATTTGATTGCTGCCACCTATCCCAAATTCTAGTGTCTTCTATCAATTATCACATATTAATTATTTATTTTTGGAAATAATTAAGTGTATAATTATAATATATATATATATATATATACATATATATATTTTCTTCCTTTCACACCAACTAATCAATCCCCCTCTCCCTTATATGTCACGTTCTAGCCCTCTTCTTTTTATTATAATAATAATAATAATAATAATAATAATAATAATCGTAATCATAATAACTTAACCAACTTAAGCCCTAAATTATTGCCATTAATCAATTTAAACCCTTAACTTTCTAATTCTTGAAATGGACTTAATATCAAACATATTACATGTATTTTTCATGTCTATATGATATGCATGTTATGCAAATAAATGGATATATATTGGGTGGGCGTTACAAAGTCTTTCTCCAAGCATCAAGGTTCTGTCTTCTCTAAAGGAAAAATCAGCTTGTGACCCACCTTTTACTTCCTCAACAACCTTATATAAGTGAGTGTCTTAAGTTTGAGCTTCCTTAACTCTTTTCACTAGAATGGGTCTAACCTTGAGTGTTGCTAGCAATACTTCCTGATTACTCAACTTTAAGTCCACATTCATTGATCTAAGTTCTGTTGACAAAGGGAGTCTTACTAATATGATATGGGTTAAGTTATTGTAAGATTTTCAATTAAAAGCATATGCCACAATATTAGCTTTTCCAGGGTGGTACTCAATTGTACAATTATAGTCCTTTAGTAACTCAATCCATCATATTTGCCTCAAATTCAACTCCTTCTGACTAAAAAGATATTTAAGAGACTTATGATTTGTAAAGATTTGACATGTCTCTCCATAAAGATAATACCTCCAAGTCTTTAGAGCAAACATTATAGCATCTAATTCCAGGTCATGAGTAGGATAGTTTAACTTATGTGGTCTAAGTTGTCTGGAAGCATTTGCTATAACTTTTCCATATTGCATGAGAACACAACCTAATCCCTTCCTAAAATCATCACTATAAACTGCAAAGTCACCTTAGCTGGTATGAAGAGTTAGTACTGGAGCAGAAGTTAAACATGTTTTAAGTTCTTTGAAGCTTTTCTGATATTCTTCTGTCTAAAAGAATTTCACGTTCTTCCTCAATAACTTGGTTAGTGGAGCTACGATGATGGAGAAATTCTGAACAAATTAATGATAATAGCTAGCTAAGCCTAAAAAACTCCTCACCTTTGTGGAATTTGTTAATTGTTCCCATTTAACCACTACTTCTACTTTCATGTGCAAACCTTGACCATTACCATTGTAGCATGACCTAGATGGGAATGTGCTAACTCCCTTGTAGACTTGTTTATCTTTGTATCCTTGAGAGGAACTTGGGTTGAACCTCTTGTTCTTCTACTTTTGCTCTAGCTCTTTTTTCCTTGCCTTCTCAAAAGTAAGTGTCTTCTAAACTAACTCTCTAAAATTATTCCCTTTATACCAAGCTATTCCTATTCACATACAAGCTTGTAATCCGCTTTTGAATCTATCACACTCGATCTTCTCTAAAGGCATAATCTCATAAAGAAAATGATAAAGGTCCAGGTACTCTTTATGGAACTCAGTGATGAATACTTTCCATGTTAATCCTTCACCATACAATCAACGTGTTCTAGTTACCCAATCATCTGCTAAGCCCTTCAGAAAGACGTGCACATTTTGAACTTTCTCAACTTTTGATAATCCTAAGATGAGGAAAGCTTTCTTTAGCTTCTTCAACCATTCATCTGTGATTCCACCATCTATAGATCCCTCAAAATCATAAGTGCTTAGTTTGTGAGCACGATTTACAATCATTCAGGGATCATAATACTGCTCTTGAGCAGCCATAGCAGTTACAAACGCTTGCATCATAAATGCTCCTATACCAGCATCAGCTTGAAAATGAGGTACTTGCTAAGTTGGAGGTGGGGGATTTTGTTGTGGAGGCAGAGTAGCTGGATATGCTTCTGAAGCCACATCGATAAATGTAGAATCAATAAATTCCTTTCCACTAAGAGACACATCATCCATCTCTTATGATGATTTTGAGGATTCCTATAAAGTTGGCCAACATTTGCAAGTCTAATAATTCGGCCACCATGGCCTCTACCCCTCCTAGCTCTGGGTGGCATGATCCTATAAAAGCATAACAAAACTAAAATCTTAGACTTAATGGTTCTATTTATTAGTAGAATTATTTATAAATTACTAAACCTAAGCTTTGATACTAATAAAATTGTCACACCCACTCTATTAGCTGATGAGCGGGCATGACTAGCTAATAGCTTGCTGAAGCTTGCTAAAAATGCTATCATAAAATTCTCAAAACATCAGAATATAAATTGTTAGGATTTCGTGATGCAAAAAGCGGTAAAAATTAAAAATTTAATCACAAAAAACCCCTTTACATGATCCGTATAATTCGAATAAATCGATTGAGATGATTTCCAAAACTTGCCAAGATGATTTCAAGGAAAGAATATTGGAAGGATGAGAGGGGGTTCACATCGGTGACACCCTTGCTTGAGCTTTTCATGTCTTATTGTCGGATTTAAATGCTACCAATATGATCACGTCCTCTACCGGTATCCACACGAACAGGACATCTAAAACAGTGTTGTGTACTAGCACCTTCTCTCTAAGACTCTTCTTATTTTTTTTATCTCTTTATGTGTATGTTTCTTTTCAAAAAAGAAGTGGAAGAAGAAGGAGAAGAGTGAGAGTATAGAATACCCCTAGAGAAAAAGATGTATATATGTAGATATCCCATCTAGGGTTTTTCAAACTACTTACTTACAAAACACTTTTGGTAAGATTAAACTTCCTTTTCTATTTTAGTTCTAATTCCAAAAGTAGATCATTTCCAATTTATTTAAGATAACACTTACCTTAAATAAACAAGGAAATAAATAAATAAACATAAATATAAATATATACACATATATATTTATTTATTTATTTATTCTTTCAGAGAGATTATCATTGGGTTAATTAACCTAAGTCTGCTTTGGACATATTCTAAGTGTGCAACCCTGTAGGTTCACGCAACGTTAGCAGTGGGCCTAAAATTTCCATTTTAGCCCATAAGTCATAAGTGGCCTCTAGCAAGACATTATGACTACCCAAGTTGTGTGAAGGCCGATAATCCAACATAACCTACTACATAGTGTGTATTATAGTCCTTTTATCACATGATATCTTAATTGAATATAAGGTATGGTTTATGTCATCCTTATATTGTTCAATCATATTATTTCTCGATCTCAACTAGACTGATACTGAGAACTCTTTATTAACTCATTCTAGCATGGCCATGCATTATTTCTCAGTCTAATTATATCAAAGGGTCCATATATATATTTTCATCATAGATGAGGGAAAAATTCCATCTCAATCAATCACATTCCTCACATAACTCATTTTATATCCAATCACAACCCATTTTATCATTTGGTCAAAGATGATGTAAGAATGTGTCAAAATACAGAATTTATTATGTAGGAAATCGTGGTGATTTCAGGTTAGAGGATTGAAATAATATTACTGTGATAAGAATCACTTATGACAATTATCTATGTAGTATTCTCATAGTGGTCAATCCGGTACATCATTTCTTAAATACTTAATATCTCATATACATAATTAGTAAACCATAATCATCAGACATCCTTATACTAGTCTTTATTCATTGTTGTTCCCACAATAATGATAGACTAGGGATAATTTAGAATAGAATTCAAATTTTACTCAAAAGCTTTACTATCAAGTCACACACTTGATGATCCCAGGTAGAATTAACTATTCAATAATAATATTAGAATTAGCCAGTAATGAAGAAAATGCCTTTTTATTAATAAAATGAAAATATGATAAATTCAAAGTATGACCATTACATAATTGGCCTAGGGCATACCACTAACAATCTCCCATTTGCACTAGGCCTAATCAACATTGTATCTCATACCCATTGACCTAGTATGACTCTCATGCTTAGGCTGTGGAAGAGGCTTAGGTAGTGGATCAACAACATTGTTATTAGTTGGTACTCTGTATATCTTCTCGTCTCCTCTCTCAATGATTTCTCTAATGAGATGATAATGCCTCAGTATATGTTTGGATTGTTGATATGGTCTAGGTTCCTTAGCCTGTGCTATGGCTCAATTATTATCATAATACAAGTCCACTAGATATGATATACTGGAAACAACACCTAATCTAGTCATGAATTTCTTAATCTAAATAACTTCTTTGGCTGCCTCTGAGGTAGCTATGTACTCAGCTTCTGTTGTAGAATCGGCAACGGTGTCTTGCTTTGAACTTCTCCAGCTTACTACACCTCTATTCAAATAAAACACATAACCTGACTGCAATCGAAAATCATCGTTATCAAATTGGAAGCTAGCATTTGTGTAACCATTTACAACTAGCTCATATTCTTGCCCACTATATAGTAAAAATGCATCTTTAGTAATTCTCAAGTACTTAAGGATATTCTCAACTGCTATCCAGTGACTTTCACATGGGTTTGACTGGTATCTTCTTGTTATACTTAAGGCATATGAGACATTTGGTCTAGTGCATAATATAGCATACATGATGGATCTAATAGCATAAGCATATGAAATTTTACTCATGTAGTCTCGCTCATCTTATGTCACATGACACTAAGTCTTGCTAAGACTAATGCCATAAGACATTGGCAAGAAGTCTCTCTTAGAGTTTTACATACTGAACCTATTCAATGTAAGTGCTTTGACTTAGGCCAATAAGCTTCTTAGATCTATCTCTATAGATCTTGATGCCTAAAATATAGGCAGCTTCACTTAAGTCCTTCATTGAGAAATAATTCATTAACCACGATTTAATATTGTTTAGAGTAGAAATATCATTACCAATTATTAATATGTCATCAACATACAGTACTAGAAAAATAATTACACTCCCACTAACCTTCTTATAAACACAAGGTTCATCTTCATTTTTGATGAATCCAAGCTCTTTGACTGCTTCATTAAAACAAAGATTCCAACTTTGAGAAGATTGATTCAATCCATAAATGGATCTTTAAAGCTTACAAACCTTTCTAGAGTTCTCAGGATTGACAAAACTCTCAGGTTGTGTCATGTACACATCCTCAATTAGGTTTCCATTAAGAAACGCTGTTTTGACATCTATTTTCCATATCTCATAATCATAGTAGGCATCAATACTAAGGAGAATTCGAATGGATTTAAGTATAGCAACTGGTGAAAAGGTTTCATCATAATTTATACCATATGTTTGCTTGAAACCCTTTGTAACTAGTCTTGCTTTAAAGGTATGCACATTGACATCCATGTTAGTTTTCTTTTTGAAAAATCATTTGCACCTAATAGTTTTTAAACCATTCGGTGGATCAATCATAGTCCATACTTAATTATCATACATGGATTGCATTTTTGATTTCATGGCTTCTAACCATTTCTCAGAGTCAGGACTGTCCATGGCCTCTTGGTAGGTTGTGGACTCACTTTAACCCACAATCATCACATCATTATTATATATTACGAGAAATCCATATCTCTCGGGGTTATGACGTGTCCTACTAAGGATAATTTAGAATAGAATTCAAGTTTCACCCAAGAGTTTTACTATTAAGTCACACACTTGATGATCTCAGGTAGAGTTAACTATTCAAGGATAGTATTAGAATTAGCCAATAATGAAGAAAATTCCTCTTTATTAATAAAATGAAAATATGACAAAGTCAAAGTATGACCATTATATAATTGGCCTAGGGTATATCACTAACATAAACATAAATTTATATATATAGCTACAAACTTAAAGTCTAAGACATATTTTAGGTTCTACTTATAGGTTATATACCAAGATCTTTATAACTAATCTTTATCACAACACTATGGACATATCTATAATACTTATAAGCATCTTAAGTACATGCCAAAAGAATAAAATATTAGAGTTATTAGCACAACCTCTTATAACCGCTGGATCACAGATAAGAGATAGATGACTTCTAAAGATTGCTGTTGATACTCCAATAGATCTGAGAAAAATTAAAAGTGAGGGTGAGTATAAAAATACTCAGTGAGTGAGTAAAAATATAACAAAGCGAGAAAAAATGTTGTTTTTCTGTTGATAAATTTGCAATAAAAGGAATTACCATGATAATAGTTGCAAAGCTACTGAGTATATACTAAACATATGGCAATAATAATCAACTATAGTTTAGTATCATTTACTATTTTCTGAAACATGTAAATTGTAATTAACATAATTGCTGAATCAAACTGAAAGGACAATTAAGACAAATCATCCCATACACTCATTAAATACATATCCTAAAGATTATGCTGAACTGCTAACACATTGGGAGCATGATGACACTGAGCAGCCCAAGTGTATAATATTGCTAGTCATATGCATATGCAGAACTACCCCTAAAGGGCTAACTACCCTGTTATAGCCCAAAGGCTCTATGTACAACCAAGAGCTGTCCTAAAGATAATTGCTGAGTAATATTGATAAGATAATATATATATATATATAGTATAATGCTGAGATAAGACACCAGTCATCATGATGTAAGCTAAAAGATATATACCACGAGTGTATAGATTTTATTATAGTAAATCATTTATATAAATCAAGCTAAATATGAAATATACTTACTATCAGTTACTGCTGTCATTGAGGAAAAATTGATAAAAGTAATAATTTTGTATTTGCTGGAATGATTGTTGAGACTAAGACTAAAACATATTTGCTGAAATGATCACTGGGTTCAAAATAAGTAAGCATATTGCTATAGAAATATAATAAATATTATATAATGCTATTTGTTCCCAATTTTTATTATATAGGCTAAATATTTTATAACATAATGATAATAGCAAGCTTTCAAGCAATATCTATAAATGTAATCCATTAAATCTTATTTGTAAGGAAACATTAGTACATATGAGTGATATGAGTTTAAAACTGATGAAACAAGTACAAATTATAGAGTTATATTATAAATATATATTTTCCATAAATTTAAAACCAATGTTATATAGTTAACCACTCACTTGAAATTGCTAACACAAGATACTAACCATATGAACCCGATCTATTTTCTACTGCTGTAGCTGGAACAACTCATATAGAGACATTTAAGAAGAAATAAAATGAGATTCTAAGTTCACTAAAAAAATTAGACTCAACCTATTTGATATACATAGTGTGGCATGATTTATGGACTCATTTTAAGTCCTAAAATGCTTCTGGAATGGCACTAAGGCGTCACATTAAAGTACTGTAGCATTGCCTCATTGTACTGAGGCACTGCCTTAGCGATCTGCAGTCATTTCTGCAAATCGATAGCATTCACAATCAACCAAATTTGCACCAAAACTCAATTATACTAAATTATAGTTATAAGAGCACTCCTAAGACTTGTAAACAACCTCATAGCTACATTGTTTGAGCTTTTTTTTTTTTATCAACATGCACAATCATAAAAAAAATTCCTATATATGAATAAGTTTTGGGTCTTTGAAAAGAGTAGAAATCAAAAGCTTAATCTTGACAACAACAACAATTAAGAGTTTGTTCAAAGTACAGCTAACTAGATAGCTTAAAAACATAACTATATAAGCACCATTCCAAGAGAACCAAGCTGATCCTATAGAATTTTAGCTTCTATATGCTTCTTTTTTTAATAACAAAAAGAACTAATCCAAGAATGATTTTAGAACTTATTATAGAGGAGGGTATGATGAATTTAAATCAAAACAGAGGTTGAATCAAGTTTGTTTTTACTTACCCAAATGCTCTTGAGATTAGATTTGCTTGAATTTGATGGTTTGAGGAAGAAATGTGTAACCCTTCTACAACTTTCTATCAAGAATTAAAAAATGTGCTTCCTAACCATAAAGTAATTTTTATTTGGGAAAAGATTTTGATGAAAGAATTATATAGAGAAGTTTGGTTATTAATGATTAATTGAAGAATAAGAGGACCAGCACCCTTTTTTTATTTTTTCAGTATTGCTTATTAGTATCTCATAAAAATATGATTATTGATTTGCTAGAGTTAGTAGGGAAGGGAAATATCGATTGTCTGTAAGTTTTCTTTCATAGTGCTCTCTAGAGACTTTTCATCTCTAGTGGAGTTTTGAATCTTTCCTTCTCCATAAATTTTAGAGTCTTCCATAGAGAACCACTTCAAATCCATTATGTGACTTTCTTCCATAACTAAATTTTGCTATTAATAGCCCCTCCACCCTAAAATTAATAGAAACCCTTCAAGTAATCAACTCAATCACTCTAAGTAATGAACATGCTTAAGTAAAGCCCGAGATCTAAGGTTATAGTGCACTGCTGAAACCGATTCAATCAGATTAAAGTCATTCAAGCTAGGAAAAATTGGATCCACAAAAGTAGAGAAAAGGAAATAGAGTGAACCCTCAGCACCACCGACAGGAGCCCACAAAGTAGATGGGGAGAAGGCACTCAGTCGCCTCCCTCTCTAACTGTTTACCCTAGGTATGTCATCTCTGTAGCCAACTGATAGTAAAGAATACCCAGATAGAAAACATCTTCAAATTAGAGCTTGAAAATGAAAGTGATGTGGCCAGTATTTTAACTAGGACCCCATGCACCATTCATAGGGCTCTACTGGTAGTCCATATATAGGATCCATGATTACTAGCTGAGAGCATAGAACTTAACCATGAGAGCTTTTAGATCCAAGTTAGAGGTCTATCCTTTGCTTAAGAGAATTTAGAAAATGCTGTGAAAATCTCAATTATTTTCTATGCTGACCTTGATTCTATTGAAAATTTTTTCTATTTGGATGCAAATGATGAGCCTATCCTAAGAATGAAGGTGAGACTCGGCCTAAGGAAACCCTTACCTCATGGCTTCATAATGAAAGAGGAGGTATGAGGTATGGGGACTCCTTTGATTTTGGAAGACTGCCCTCTATATGCTATATGTTGGCTTTGTGGTTTGTTCAATCGTGTCACTAAGAATTGCAGGATGTTTGACAAAGAGGTCTCAAACAAATCCCTAATCTCCGGACCTTTGGTCAAAGCATTCCCATCGCCAGAAGCATCCCCCTACAAGCTGAGCCCAACTGACTTCAATTTAATCCCTGTTAACATGAACCAAAAAGACATAGTTCTGGGACAAATCCCACTGTGGCAGAGATAAGAATTAGTAATTGAAGAAGACAACTTAACACCCAGCAGATGCCAACTAGGCTGGAATGCGAAATGGGACATGGAAGAGGCTGCAAAACGCATTGAATAGAAATTGGATGAAATAAAAAGAGCCCTTCAAAAGAAGAAGCGAGCCATGGAAGCCTGAGCCTTGAGAAAGTTCAAACTGAAGGATATGGCCAGAGCCTCTCCTAAGGGTAAGGATGCACAGAACGACGATAGCAACCAACTCGAGCAAGCAACAACAAGTGCTCAAACAACCAATGGTGCTCGGAAGAAACCAACAATCAATGATGGCCTGGAGCAAATAATTAACACTAGACTATATGATTGTCCTTTTTCTTTTTGCGGAAAATATCAAACTTTGTTTAATTTTGAATATTTTCTGTTATTTGTATAAGTCTATTTGAAATTTATATATTGTACTTCAAGTACTTAGTCATGCAAAAACCTAACAAATTATACAGAGTTTTTTCATGATTATGAATGAGACTACTCTTTAAGTAGTCCCGGTATAGTCTTAGAGCAAAGGTAATCTCATTACCTTTTTTTTTGGTCCTGATTTTGGAATAGTCTAGTCCTCCAAATATTGTTGTATGGGGTTATCTCTTTGAGGTTTCTGGTTTTTTAGTGGAATGAAAATCCTATTGAAAAAAAAAAAAGATTAATTGAAGAATAAGATGAGGGGCTATAATGGACGCTTAAGGAAGAAGACATGCAACTTTTTTTTTTTTTTTTTTGCTGGCAGCTTGCATGGCTGCCACTTCTACTTTCCTTCATCATCATCAAACACCGGGCCCATAAATTTCTTTTAGCTCCTAAGACTTGTTCTCATTATATATATATATATATATATATTGGTTAGACCACGAGGTATCCTGGAAAGGTTCTACCTCAGTGGAAAAATACCTTTAAGCATCCACATCCAGATTAGATCCCCGTTCGAAATACTTTGGGACCCCTTGCGAGGTGGTGATCTTTCCCAATTGAGATTCGAACCTAAGTTTGCCACAAGTGGAGGACTAACCCCTTACCGCTAGACTCAACCCCAGTTGGTTGTTCTCATTATATATATATATATATATATTTTTTTTTTTTTGACCAAAGAAAATTGGAGAGGTTGAGGGGGAAGGGGGGATTTGATTCCCCAACCTCACCCAACACCCCCAACGCCCTCGCCACCAGGCCAAGGCTCGGGGGTGTTGTTCTCATTATATTTACACCATAGTCCTTATGTATATATATATTTTTTTGGTCAAAGTCCTTATGTATATATATAAGGGTAGGAATATCACGCATTTCAATTGGAGAAAGCTTGCATGTCAACTCCTAGGAGGCTGAGTAATTAAAACGACTGCCAACCATGTAGAACAATGAAAATTGAACATGTTTAATTGTGATCTTTCCTTTCATTTAGCAAGCAGAGCTGTAAATTAATTGTGATCTTTCCTTTCATTTAGCAAGCAGAGCTGTAAACTAAACAAGGCTCGAGTGTTATGTTAGCAGGAGCAGCAGTTGCTCTATATTTCTTTGGTCAATTGTATTATGACAAAATACTTACATTGACCACCATGACAAAACTATCTATCAATATCATATGCTACCTTCCTGTCCCACCAGAACTATTCGACAACCTGGTGTTCTCCCATTGCTTAATGATTTCTGCATATCCCTCTGCAGATCTACTAGAAAATTCAGTCAGTGAATTCACAGCAACTGACATTCCAGCACAAAGTACCTTTACGGCAACTTCAGCTATTTTTTCTGCAGTCATTATTATCTCTTCTACTTCACCCATCTCCACCAGTTCCACATTCGAGCCAGGTTCATTCAACACCCCAGCTCCATGTCTCCTTGAGCTGGCCTTGGTAGGATCATCTCTTAGCTGCTGCCCATAAAGAGATCCCATCCCAGAAGCAAAAACATCCAGTCCATCAAGAACTGGCAGCTCTGGGATCACATCGAGAATCTTTGACCATTGAATACAAAGTCCAAATATTGGAAAAGTGCCACCGGACCGACGAGGGGAGAATGGCACCTTTGATGTGTCGGGATCTGACCTAAAACACCTAAGGAGCCAGCCAGTTAGTGCACGCATATAGGATCGCTGAGAGGTGATCCATGCTTCAAAGCAGGCTCGCCAATTCCTCAATTCTGTTTCGAGATTGGAAGCCGACCTGGCTAATCGTTGAGGATCAGCAAGTGACATGGAAGAGCGCCTCTTCGCATCCAATTTTGAAGGTTTGCCTGCTAGTAAAAGCTTCGCTGCTTCTAATGTCTGCCTTTGGGACTTATGGCATTCAGCCATTACTTTCCACATTCTTGCTAACCTGTATTATGCGAAATAAGAACAAGTTTCAAGTGCGGTTCGTTTGAGAAGCTTAGCTTCATAGTGAAAAAAGTTTCACATATAGCACATGGGCATGGCATGGCATGGTAAATGATCATAGAACTATAGTTATGGATTCTCTTCTTTTCTCATTAAAGAAAAGAAAAATAAAATTTGCCAAAATTGCCTATAGTAAAAAAGCAAGGAACTTTCCAGTCATTATACTTCTGAAAAAAATTGCTGAAAATATTCAAAAATTACCTACAATAATAAATTACGGCTTCTCTCCTGAGGTTCTACTTCTAGATAAAAATCCTTTTTTCATAGTGAAAAGAAGGAAGTAATTCAACTTAATTGAAAGTAGAAAGATGTTGTCTGCCCATTTTCGTATACAGGAATATGATTATTTCATGGTTTATAGAAAGTTATTCAGGAAGATGAGTAGTATACCCTTTTGCCAATTCCAAAAGTTGAGGCTGCAATTCTTCATCTCTTAAAGCTTCTATTCTCTTTGAAACAGCTTCAGCTGAGTGTATAGAAACTTGCAGCTGTGTGTGTAGATCTCTAATAGCTAGTCTTGTTTTATCCACTACAAAAGGGTCCTCTCCTTTTACATCTTGGCTCCTGAGTTGCATGCATTTCTTGTCATACGCAATGCGAACTTTTTCTCCTGACTGTTCAAGAAAGAAGCACATTAATGATACCTTACATCAATAATGCTATAATAAAACAATTACTATGAGAATTCGTAACCCTTTTCCTGGAAGGGATATGGTTTCTAATCAAGATCTTACATCTTTAACGAATTCCACACAAAAACTATGTTATATAAAACAAGCAGCTAGTAGTAGCAACCTGGAAATAGCAGGTACAAAAGGTTAAAAGCATACCCTGACTTCCTCGTAGAGTTTCTTCTCCCAGGCATATAATCTGTCCAATGTTGATTGGTGACTACCAGAAAGGATGCAGGATTCCTCAGAGAAGTCACTGCTGCTTTCATAACCTTCATCTCTAGAACTTGAAGAATTGATGAAAAATCTTGACGAAGATGAGCGAGAAGAAGCTGATCGGAATAGAGCTACGGGGTTCAGCATTTTCATAGCTGTAGAAGCGAAAATTTTTCAACATAGATGGCTATAATTACAAAGTCAATAGTATAATGAAAGGTGTCCCTGTGAGTGTTAACTGGACTAACCAAATCTTTTTTACAACATTAGGAAGGAAAAGCTGATTTCCTTCCTAACGTTGACTGGACTATATTCAGAGCCTCAAAACATTGCTGCTTCAATCAAAAAGTATAATATGTCCTCCATAGAAGCAATATATTCCAACCAGATATATACTAATGATGACGTTATACTGCTAATGATTGAATAAATTAAAATAATTCTGGCAGAGTTAACTTCAACTGATAGCTTAAATTTTCTAACCTGTGAGTTCATTTGACATTGATGAGTACTGAGCTTTGCTAGACTCTAACAATGATGAAACCTCCTTGGCTGAATCGCAAGCAATTGTGAACTGATCTTCAAGTTCCTTGATAACCTGTGACATGCTTGTTGGCCTTCGGTTTAAATAGACAGTAAAAGCTGGTGTTTCTGCCTCACCTTCTCCATCATCTACTGGCATTTCTTGATTACAAACTTCAACTTGTCCTGAATTTTGAACCCGTGATAAGTCTATCTTTGCATTACCTTGTGATTGTAATCCCCTCAATTGATGTCCATGTTCACATTCACTTCCGCTATCCGTTTCATCCTCCTCATCCTCATTGACATCTTCAACTAGCACTTCTTCTCTAGCATAATTGGCATCAACCTTAGCTTGCACTCCTGTTACATCCACATTATTATCCATTTCTTCATGTTCAGTTTCATCCTCTAATTCAGGAATACCTTCTTCTTCTCGAACCTGCCTCAGTCCTCTAATGTCATCATCCATAACGATCTGATCAAGACTATTCCGAGTAGTATAGCTATAGTAGTCTAATGAAGAAAATGGGTTCCAAAAGCCATCCCATTGCGATGTTTGAGGTGAAGGGGGAGGAATATTGGGCCTGTCATTGGGGAGATAAGAGAAGAATGATGAATACATCGGTGAGGATTGCATGGCAAAGTATCCATCATAGCCAAAACTGCGCACCGGAGAGTATGCTTCAACTCGGACCGTTTCTGGTGATTGAGGTCTTTCCTCAACCGAAACAGCTTGGTTTCCCCCAGACCTTAGGTAATTCACTTTCAAAGTAGAATTGGATCGCAACTGAATAGCTGGTTGTGAGAAAGATTCAGGCGAAAATGAGATAAATCCTGGACTTTTTTTCTTTACTGGGGTGAAGGGTGGTGTTATAAATGAATCTAACAAGAATTCTTTAGGCTCATCTCCTTCAATAAACTCGCGCAGAGCTGCAGAAACTCTTCTCAAAGACTGAATATAAGCTAAATGTCCAGTGGCGAAACGTGTTCTTTGCTCCAGAGCTTGCTTAATGAAACGTTTTCGATCCTTACAGAGCTGAACTGCCTCTTCATCATCCAGCTTTGATGTAGAACATCCCATTTTTTACCTGCTTGAATAAAAACTTGAATGGTAACCAAACTCTTTCTTAGTTCTTGCTAAATTCATATGGATTCTTCCCAGCTGTTCAAGAAAAACAGAGAAAGAAATGTATCAAGTATTATATTAATCCATGCTTGATGAAAAGAAACAAATTGCACAGAAAGAAATAGGAAAAAGAGTTTTTCTAAAGTTCAAGAAAACAATCTTACTGGTTCTTTTCTTTATTCTTAAGTTAACAAGCATTTCCATAGCAGATTCTCTTATTTTCTTTCTTGATTTCTCAATTAATTCTCCAAGAACTCAATCATTGTCATCTAAACACCAACCAACAACAAACCAAAATTAAAAGAAAAATTAGAATGTGCTGTTTTTTTTTTTTCAAAAAAAATTGATGCAAACAATGACGGAAAAAAAAAAGAAAGGAAAAGAGGTGAAATAATAAAATAGAAAAAGAGGGAACAGTGAATAATAATGATTAAAAAGGGTATACATTGAAGAATTAGCATGAGTTGCAGTTACGAGGTGATAAAGAAGAAGAAAGGAACAAGAAAAGAAGATAAAGCTTCTTAAAGGAAACATAAAGAAAGACAAACAGCATAAGATTTTTGACTCATCACATTCACATTCACAAGAAGAAATTCTGCAAATTCCATCAACCAATACCCATTGTTTATTGGGTTGCCTACATATAATCTAATCTTATTCTTAGATGTTTGTTTTACAAATAAAAAATATGCAACAAATTCTGTTTAATCAGGAAAGGGAAAGGGCAAAGATTTAGACTTACTGTTGGTGCTGGTGTTGTTCATGCAGGCGGGAATAGAGTGAGGAGCTAAACTGTTTGATGATGATGATGATGAGGAGGAAGAGGAAGAGGAAGAGGAAGAGGAAGAGAATGGCGAAGAGTGTAACTAATTCACATACAGAGAATAGAAAGACGTTGTGTGTGAGTGCGAGAGAGAAGCAACGGTCAAAAATCTAACAACAAAAACCAAAAAATGTAAAGGAGAACAAACTAAAACTAATAAGGAAAAAAGACATCTGAAAAAGTAACACAAGAAATGTGATCAGGAAGCGCGGAGTGAATACGACATCTCTATATTATTGCCCTTGCTTTTTCACTTTTATGTCGTTAATGCCATCCACTTTTTCAGCTCTCAATTACCCAATTACAGACATTTCTCTGTACACTCCGTACTGACTAAACTTGTTCATGTACTTGACGGGGTTTAATTAAAATTTATCAGAAATATATTTAATGCTTATTTATAATTACAATGTACGAAAATTTTAATTGATACCCATTTTTATATTTGCAATATATTTTTGTGTGCAAAATTTAAGAAATTTTATCAATTTAAAAAATTAAGAAATGTATTTCCAATTTAAAAATATGTTTCTAATTTGAATAATATAATTTGTCTTTAAATAAAAATAAATTAAAATCTAATTTTATGTTATATATTTTCCCAATATTTTTGTTTTATATATTTTTAAAATATTATTACATCACATCCGTTTCCATATTTATCTACTTTCATGTTGTTACTTAATGCTATTTAGTTTTATAAATATAACTAGTTTGAAAATATAATAACTAATTCAAATTTTAAAATATTGGAATAACAACACTATTAGTCCTATAAGTTATATCGATTTTACAATTAAGTCATATAAGAATTTTTTTTTACAATCAAGTTCTATAAGTTTTAAAAAGGCTTTCCGTTAGTACTATCCGTCAGTCAAAACAATTTTCCGTTAGTCAACCCTTAAAATCAAACTTTTTTTTTACATTTCAGTTCTAAAACTATTAAAAAATGTCATTTTTGATATTTTACATAAATAATATTTTTATTTTTATTTTTTACTTCTTTTATTATTTAACCTCCATAAGTTCTATATAAATTCACTAAAATAATTTTTTTTAAAATAAAAATAATATTTTTCTTAAACTATTAG
>CATIWK010327335.1:0-21827 GCA_949634005.1 Mallotus japonicus | reverse complement strand
CACTCATGATTTGATTGTATGTACTCCTAGATTACCTTTTTCGGCACCATCTTGTATGCCTGCCACTTCACTGAGGAGCTAAGTTTGCACCATATTCCTGGCTTTAGCATTTCCTATTTTTTCTTAGAAAATTTATCATTTATCAAACCAACAATATTATCACCAAAAAAAAAAAAATGAACAACTGTGTAATTTCTATCATTATTTTTACTTCATTTTCTTAAATAGTAGGGATGTTCTTGCATCATTTACTTTCTGTGCCTTATGATCCAGTGGAGTTGGTTAATTGATGGCCCATTGGGGAGGATGGTTTTAAGGAACAAGGTTTTCATGGCTTAAGGAGCAGTTCCTTCTAGGAAGAGAATTGTGGAATTCCGCAGAAGGTCTGCAATAGCACAATTTGAAGATGAATTCCTTGAGATTATTGTTTTGTTTTTCATGTATCCTTGTTCTCACATTTGTGTTTCTACTTAAACTTGATTTTTCTAGAATCTTAGGAACCGACATTCCCTTTAGCAATTTCTTAACTTCCTGTGAACATGGTTATGATCTTTTACTGTCTTTTATTTCATTATTCTTTGGTTTTCTCAATGTTGGGAAAAATTCAAGATAGGAGTTAATATAGTTGGCGTTATGAACTTTTTCAATTAGAATTCATTTTTATGCTGTATAGATTCTTACAGATTAGTTATGTGCAGTTCTCTTTGCATGATAGGATAGCACGAAATGTTTTAAAAAAATTGAGGAACCAGAAAGGCAGCTGGCAGCAGAATTTGGCATCTGAAGAAACCAGAAGAGAGGCACGTGCAGCATTGATGATACTGGTTGGTTTCTTTTATTGATGAAATTTGTGCACTTTTGGTTAGTAAAAAGAAGCCCTATGTTTGAAGATCCAGTGACATATTTTTCAATGTTATGTAAAATGTTCCTTCTGTAATTAGTTTTTGTTCTTCACTTCTAATTTTATGCTGCAGAAGGATTTTTTTATTTATTTTTACATGCCCTATCATTCTTGAGGACCAAAAATAATGTCAGTAAGAGTTGTTTACAGTTTTATCTCAACTTGTTGAATGTGGAAAAAGTCAGTTTTATTGTTTGTAGATTGTTAACTTCCTACTGATCATCAAATAAAAACTGGTTTTAAAGTTAGAGAACTCTTTGCTTTTGGCTGTGTGCTAAATAAATTAAGCCATACTTTATTAATTATCACTTAGCAATTGTACTTCTGTTTTCTGTTGAATCTAAAAATGTTTTATGATCTGCTAGTGCATGTGGCACATATATATATAATTGACATTGAGCCTAGAGTTTTTAATATAAATGGAGAGATTTTGGAAGCCAAACGACAAGAGCTAAGGAAGAGTAATCTAGAAGAAGAAGAAGGTGAACATCTTGGTGTGTTGTACTCTGTTATACTCTGTGTACTATACATGAAAAAGGGAAGCAAATGGAAGCTTTTGGTGTGTTGCAGGCGTGTGTTTATATGAGGTGGGTTTAATCACATGTCACCGGAAATTCAAGCCACCGGAAAAAGATGATTTTTATTTTTTTTAGGGAAAATAACATCATAAAGAAGAAAACAAACAAAGATTACATCATGGAGCACTTCAAAGGGAAGTGCATGGTTCCAAGTGAAATCATCCTGGCTAACAGAAAAAAGTCATATGAGCAAGTCTATGAGTAGTATTATTATCATTCCTAGGAATACAAGAAAAAACGAAAGAAATAAACTGCGAGCAAATTGCAACAATGTCTGCAACAAGTTCGCCAAGCTCTGTGCAAATGACTTCAACTTTTGAACAAGAGACAAACAATCAGAGTGAAATCTAACTCGAGACAAGTTCAAGGACTCCACCATTTGAGCACCAATACGACAAGCAAGAGCTTCGGCAATATCAGAGGACGTCTCCATCTCCAACCTCTTCTCCCTAGCTGCAACTACACGCCCCTGATTGTCCCAGAAGAAGATGAATTATAACATAAAAAGGTGAGAAAAAACAAAACGGTGCGTTTTGATTTAGTGTTCTGCTCTTAGACACACCGTTTTGATGTGGACTGAAATGGGTATGACGTGGATTAAGTCACCAAGAAATGCCGGACACGTAAGCATCAGTTCACCGGATTCTATCTCGGTGCTTCGAGTTACCAAAATATGATAATTCATATCTTAAAATGTTAAGTTTCAAATATCGTGATTAAATTATAAAAACGACTAAAATCAGGATTTAATTTGCAAATAACCCTAAAATATATTATAATTCACTCCCTAAAAGCATCTTAAAATATATTATAAAAAATACAGACATCTTATTAAAAAGAATAGAGATCGAACTATCATTTTCTTCTTTTCTCCCATTATGGTATTGGAATTTAACCACTTAACCTTGATAAAAAAAGTACAATGTTGAAAAAATCCCACTCCCCCCTTTCTCCGCTTATATTATTGAATTCTAACCACTTGATCTTATTGTTAAAAGAAAAAAAAAATACAATGTTGAAAAAAATTTAACGGTAATTAATGATATAAAAAGATTTCAAACTCTTAAATTTAAGAGCGAACATATCCCAAAAGGTAAAAGGTGCAACGACGTCGGATCAGTGGGAATGATTGGCTGCTGCCTTCAAAACGATAAACCCAAACAAAATCCATCCATGAAGCAGCCATCTCTCCCGCCATGAACGCGCTCCCCGTTCTTTCTTCCCCATGCATCTCCTTAAACAAACCTTCGCTGTTGCATAACCTCTCAACTCCCTCGCAAAGCCTAGGATTCTGCTGCCCAAAACCTCTCTTCTTTTCGCACTCTTCATTTCACTTTAAACTACGCTCTATCAAATCCCCCAACTCTCCTCTTCCCGCTGTCGATTCTCGCCTCTCTGATGCCGACATCGACGAAGACGAAGAAGAAGAAGAGGAAGACGGCGATAATGACGATGAAGAAGCTGCAGACGAGTACGATTACTTCTCCGGTGAGTCTTCCGACGAACTTGAAGATAATGAAACGGAAATAACATCGGCGGAAGATCATGAAGAAGATGGAAGTTGGCGTAGTGAGGAATCTAAGCGGCAAAGAGTTGATAAGATTCGTAATGAAGTTAAGGAGTTTGGAAATGATATTATTGATGTCGACGAACTCGCTTCTGTTTACGATTTCCGTATCGATAAATTTCAGGTTTGTTTTTGCTTTATTGTTAGATTTTAATCTACTTTTCTTTTTGTGCTTCGCGTTTCATTTTGGTGAAATTTGAGTTCATGTGATTTGATTGGATAGAGATTGGCTATAAAAGCTTTCTTGAATGGATCTTCGGTTGTGGTATCGGCGCCAACAAGCAGTGGAAAGACATTGATAGCTGAAGCTGCAGCTGTTGCTACGGTGGCACGAGGAAGGAGGATTTTCTATACTACTCCGCTTAAGGCATTATCAAATCAAAAGTTTCGCGAGTTTCGGTTAGTGAAATTGACATGCTAAATGTATTGGAATTGCAGGTGAATTTCATATATTCATTAATTAATTCTTGCTCTGTACTGTTATTTTACATAAAAAAAAATGATAGGGAAACATTTGGTGAAGAAAATGTTGGTCTTCTCACTGGAGATTCTGCGGTGAATAAAGATGCTCAAGTCTTAATCATGACTACTGAGATTTTGCGCAACATGTTGTACCAGAGGTATTTATGTACATATATATATTTTTTCTTGTAATTATTTAGTTTCGTTATTTTTAATTTTATCTCATTGAATCAAAAATTATGAAATTGATGGTTTTAAGCTTTTCTCATGCAGCATTGGAACGGTTTCCTCTGGGAGTGGACTCTTTCATGTTGATGTTATTGTTTTGGATGAAGTTCATTTTCTAAGTGATATCTCACGGGGTACAGTCTGGGAGGAGATTGTAAGTCTAATTTTCTTATTTTAGCTTTCTTCATTTATATGCCCAATTTCTTATCACATTGATTTATCTGGTGTACTGTTGACTATTTTCAGGTTATTTACTGCCCAAAAAAAGTTCAATTGATATGTTTGTCAGCAACCGTAAAGAATCCAGAAGAGCTAGCCGGCTGGATTAATGAGGTACAGCTTTTGTATTCAAGGAATGAGTATTCTTCGTCCTTGAAGCTGTCTCAAATATGATGGATACCTAGGAAATTCTAGTTAGCCTTTAACAACATGATGCATTTCATCCATTTTCCAATTCTTCTAGGGTTATATTGTAGTTGATTGTGCATCAAGAGGAAATACTTAAACATTGACTAAATTCTGCTTGCTGTGTTGTGAAATTACTTGTGATTGGGGTAATCTGTGAACCCATGTTACTCATTATTCGAGGATGAAAATTTTATATTCATTTTCGTTCCAGGTTCATGGTAAAACTGAATTGGTGACATCATCAAGGCGTCCAGTTCCATTGACTTGGCACTTCTCTACAAAGTCCTCTTTGATTCCTCTGCTTGATGAGAAGGGAAAACATATGAATAGGTTTTATTTCTATCATTCTTGTTCATTTCCTGGAAGAAAAATATGTTTTTTTCCTTAGAGTGATTTCAATTTAGCCCATTGTTTCTTTAATACTTGTTGCATTATAGATTTTATCTTTTGTGATAACTGCACATACCAGCACTTGTGATACTAATCTATATGCATACAGTGGTTGAATATTTTCTTTCAATATTTTTATCATGTCCAAGGGTCGCATGTATTTCATGTTAGAAAAATTTAATAGAGAATAATAAAAAGACTCGTGACTCATTTTTAAATACTTGTGTTATAATTGGTTGGGAACTCCTCTCAATATGGTTTTTTTTTTTTTATTTTAAATTGTGGCTATTCTGTAAACATAGAGACTAGGGCTACTTTGTTTTTTGTCATTTGCCATGTAAAACTGCAAATGATATTGCCATTAAAACCATTGCCTAGTGTTTTCTTGCATATTCACTGCCTGTGAGAGATGATCTAGATCCATCTCAAACGCCCTAGTCTTGCACTGCACTACCTATTTTCAGCCAATAAGTACTAATTCTTTTGTTGCTGAATTCTTTGAGAACTGTGTAATTATCCTATATCAGTATAATTGCTGTGCTAAGTATGACATGCCTGTGATTCCATTTGAACTAGTGGTGCTCCATGCTCATATTTTGCTTAAGTTCTAATGCCATATTTTTCAATACTTGTTTATATTTATTCCCCCCTTCTTCATTCTTATTAACATAAATTCTTTTTTTTTTTTTTCCAAATTGGTAACAGGAAGCTGTCACTTAATTATTTACAACTTTCTGCTTTAGGAGGTAGATCTTATAAGGATGATGGGCCTCGAAGAAGGAATTCAAGGAAACGTGGGAATAACATGGGAATTAATAGTATTGCTAACATGTCTGGAGAACCTCTCTCAAAGAATGACATTGGCAGAATCCGCCGCTCACTTGTAAGGGCAATGCTTTTTCAATGAAGTATTCTCCTTATGGTTGGTTTATTATCACTGTGGAATGAAAAAGGGGAAAAGGAAATTTATTTTTACATGTTAAATTACTATTTTCAGGTGCCTCAAGTAGTTGATACATTAACACAGCTTAAGACAAGGGATATGCTGCCAGCAATTTGGTTTATCTTTAATAGGAGAGGATGTGATGCAGCCGTGCAGTATCTGGAAAATTGCAAGCTTTTAGATGAATGTGAGACAAATGAAGTTGAACTGGCTTTGAAGAGGTTCAGCATTCAAAATCCTGATGCTGTCAGGGAGACTGCTGTCAAAGGACTTCTGAAAGGAGTTGCTGCACATCATGCTGGCTGCCTCCCTCTGTGGAAATCATTTACTGAAGAACTATTTCAAAGAGGACTCATTAAGGTTGTCTTTGCTACAGAAACACTTGCTGCTGGAATCAATATGCCAGCTAGGACAGCTGTTATATCATGTCTCAGCAAGAGAAGTAGTAGTGGACGCATCCAATTAACCCCAAATGAGCTGCTTCAAATGGCTGGGCGAGCCGGTCGTAGGGGCATTGACGAAAGGGGCCATGTTGTATTGGTTCAGACTCCTAATGAAGGTGCTGAAGAGTGCTGCAATCTTCTGTTTGCTGGATTAGAACCTCTTGTTTCTCAATTTACAGCTTCTTATGGTATGGTGCTGAATCTCCTTGCTGGTGCAAAAGTCACACGTATATCAAATGAATCAGATAACATTAAAGTTCTTCAGGCAGGAAGAACCTTGGAAGAAGCTGGGAAATTAGTTGAGCAAAGTTTTGGGACCTATATTGGTAGCAATGTCATGCTTGCTTCAAAAGAGGAGCTTGCTAGAACACAGAAAGAGATTGAAAAATTGACGTCAGAAATCAGTGATGCTGCCATAGATAGAAAAAGCAGGCAAACTCTATCTGAGGAGGCATACAAGGAAATTGCAGGCCTGCAGGAGCAACTGAGAGAAGAAAAACGCCTGAGAACAGAACTGCGAAAAGTAAAGGAGGCAAAGAGACTGAGTGCTCTCAAGCTTCTATTTAAGGAGTTGGGAAATGATCACTTACCGTTTTTGTGCTTACAATACAAAGACACTGAAGGAGTAGAACATTTAGTCACTGCTGTTTATTTGGGAAAGGTTGATTCTTTTGATGGTTCAAAACTTAAAAACATGGTTCCTGCTAGCGATTCATTTGCTATAGATGCTGCAATAGCTGAGAATGCTAGTGAAGTGGAAACTGTGGAAGACCTTGAATCATCATACTATGTAGCTCTTGGTTCAGATAACTCTTGGTATGTTTTTACAGAAAAATGGGTTAAGACTATTTATAAGACAGGCTTTCCTAATGTGGCTTTGGCTCAAGGGGATGCTTTACCTAATGAAGTTATGCGAAAGCTACTTGACAAAGAGGAGAAACAGTGGGAAAAGCTTGCTGATTCTGAACTTGGCTGTTTATGGTACATGGAAGGTTCTCTGGAGACGTGGTCCTGGAGCTTAAATGTGCCAGTTCTAAATAGCCTTTCTGAAAATGATGAGGTTTTACACACGTCACAAGCCTATCATGATGCGGTAGAGCATTACAAGGGACAACGCACAAAAGTTGCACGCTTAAAGAAAATGATTGCTCGTACAGAGGGCTTTAGAGAACATAAAAAGATATTGGATTGGAAGAGTTTTATTGAAGACAAGATTAAACGCCTAAAGATTAAATCTAACCGTTTGATCAATCGAATAGAGGAAATTGAACCATCAGGGTGGAAGGAATTCTTGAAGATCAGCAATGTTGTACATGAAATTAGAGCATTGGATATAAATACACAGGTAATATTTCCGCTTGGTGAGACAGCAGCTGCAATTCGAGGAGAAAATGAACTCTGGCTTGCAATGGTTCTACGGAATAGAGTCTTATTGGATTTAAAACCAGCACAACTTGCTGCTGTATGTGCAAGTGTGGTTTCTGAAGGGATCAAAGTTCGAGCCTATGAAAATAACAGCTACATTTACGAACCTTCTTCAGCAGTGAACAATATTATTAGCAAATTGGAAGAGCTAAGAAGCTCTCTTTTGCAACTTCAGGAAAAACATGGTGTGGAGATACCCTGTTTTTTGGATGGCCAATTTTCAGGTATGGTTGAAGCGTGGGCTGCGGGTCTAACTTGGAGGGAAATGATGATGGATTGTGCCATGGATGATGGGGATCTAGCTCGACTAATAAGACGAACAATAGACCTACTGGCTCAGATTCCTAAATTGCCCGACATTGATCCAGCATTACAAAGCAATGCAAAGACTGCATATGATATCATGGACCGTCCACCAATAAGCGAACTGTCTGGATAAAATTATATCCGCCAATAGATGGTTGCAAATTTCTAAAGACCTTTCAAGACATTTCTTTAACATGTATCCATTTGACATAATTCAACAGAAGCTGTGCCCCAAACTGGGGTGACCAATATTGAAATCATAACGTACAAGTTAATTTGACAAATTCTTTTTGCAAATCGAGGGTGCATGTACATAATTCTAGAGCTGCCATATTGTTGGCAAAAGTAGGCAGAAACCTGTTTATTGGGGAGTTAGTTTCAACTTTCAAGTCGTTAAGAAGGTAATTACTGAGCTGGCAAGCTACTGATGTAAACATGTAATCATTTAATTTAGTTAGTTGAGTAGCATTATAGCAAAGAAACAATTCCTGCACCTGCTCTAACTTGATTGATATTGAAAACCCTTTCCTGCTCTATAAACTTCTTAGAGGATGCTACTCATTTAATTGTTTGCTTTTCCACCTGATGGCATATAAAAGTTCACTTTTGAGATTTTGAGATGAGAGTTCACCACTAGTATTCCAACGTTGGGAGATAAATGCCGACAAATAGCTGCTACTCAGGGGATGATGATGATAGCAGCTGGAAATGGTAGTGGCCTGATGGATGAAGTAACAGGTGAGGCGATTATGGGCAAAGATATTGATGACTTATCCCGCAAAACACACAAAGATTACGGACAGATTCTTCAGATTTTACCATATCAACTCGCAAATTTACTTTGATTCAATAAAATATTTGTACACGTATTAACTTGCGAGTTTAACAAACATTATATGAATGGCGAACTGGCAAAAACATTTTATCCCAAGAAAAAATGGAGAGCATCTTCATGTATCCAAGAGAAAAATATTATAAAAATATTGATGAATGGAATGAACATATATCTCAAGGTTTTACATCACATGCCATTTGCTATATACATGATTGCGGCACAAAAACGCCAAAAACTTACACTATACTACAATTTGGCCAGCCATTTCTGCTTTCCTGTTTTTGATTCTTTATTCTCTTGTTGAGACAGAACTCTGTTTAAGACATGGAAGGCGGTTTCAGTTGCCGCGCTGTCAACTATCCTTTTTCTGGCGCCTCATCATGCCATATAATATGTGCTCCGAGAGGCAACTGCAGAACAAAAACATCTGACAGCATACATATCATCAGACTTGTAGTAGTTTCTTGTTTACTTAATGGTTTTAAAAAAAATAAAATAAATAAACGAATGAAAAAAACCATGTTAAAAAGTCAGTTCAAAAAACTTGTTTTGCGAAAAATGATGAGTAGAAATAACTAGGTCGAAATGGGAGCTGTGTGTGTTGCATCTGTGTGGGACTTTGAAAACAAAGCCCAAACAAATATCTGTGTCAAAAGATATAATACACACCATGTCCACTTCAGGGTCACAGAAACGCATCTTATGAGCTGGATAACCATCTATGAAACTTCTCTACTTTTTTCGAAGTCTTTGTCCGGTCATGGGATGGGCTCTTTTGTTGCAAAGTTCTCCTCCTCCTTTTTGTTCGGAGCAAAAAATCTTCTGTATCTAAAACATAGGATACCTATCACACAAAAATCAACAATAGATTAGAATAATTGAGATGACTTAAACAAATGCAAAACCATGTTTCACACTTTGCCTAACTAGAAGAGAGAGATCTTATAATAACTACAGAAAATGCAAGACTAACACTATGCATGACAACTATAGAGGGAATAGAAGGAAAGGTTTTTAAAGGAAAGGGAAGGAGAGGAAATAAAAACTAGATTTTGTTGTGTTTAGTAACTTACTATTAATCAATAACGGAAAAAGAAGGGAAAATGTTTAAAAAGGAAATAGAACTTTAAGTTAGAATGTGTTTTGGAGTTGAAATCTTTTACACCCCAATTTGAGATGTAATCAATTTCACCTTCTACAAGGGGAATGAGGGGGAATAATTCCCTTTCAATTCCCTTCCTCTTCTATGAACTTTTAAAAGCCAAATAACACAAAATCTAATTCCCCTCCTATTCCCTTCCCTCCCATTGATATTCCCCTCAATCCATGCATAGTGTAAAAGGGTGAATTTAACACAGCATACTTTGGAGGAACTGCAAGCAATCTTGCATTCTAGACCGTTAACCACTTGAAATCCTTCCATAGCCAGAGATTCATCATGAATTGGACATTTGCGTTTTTTCCTGCCAGTGCAGATGTTATTAGCTCCAGCAATCAAGAAAATAAGCTAACTTTTCCCTATCTTTCTACACACCTCTTCAGGAAAATCCCAGGCTTCTCCTTTTTTTCAGGAACAATGGAGAGAAATTCATTATGCAGGTAAGCTGCAAAATTAGGATCCAAGGAAACAGCAGTAACTTCAGGCTTATCATGGCCTAAGTCCATAAGCTGGAGAGATAAATGGGTTGGTGTAGAAGACTGCAGAGAAAAAATCGTCACATTACAATCGCAGCATAATTAAGAGTTGCATATTTTGCCTCATATAGACATTCCACCAATCAAAGTAAATGAAAAGCAAAACCACTAGAAACCTACACATTCAATACGATATATGTTTTCATCGTGAAGAAGAACACGGGCATTTTCATGATAGACTGCATCAACAAATCGTCCAGGTTTTCTTGATTTTTCATATGCATATAGCTGGAGCAGCTTGTTGTCCATCTCATCAGTTGCTACTGTTTGGAGCTGAAGGAAAAAAAAATCCCAAGATGAATTTTTGGGTAAACAAGGAAGAAAATTGGGGAGAATACAAAAGATTAACCAAACAGGAAAGAAAATCTAACCTGTTTGACCAGTTTATATATTAACTTGTCCAATGTGAATAACAAATATGATTGGGTTCCAATAATAGCTCGGCAATCATCCTCGAATTTTGTATTATCCGAAGAACCATCAAGTAAGTTGTAAAGAGCACCCATAAACCTGTAACAATATAACAAGCTTCATAACGACTGATCACATCTAAGTCAATTGAAAAACCAAACCTTTAAAGCTAAAGCACCTGGCATAGAGATCAGTAGGACTTGTATCATTTGATGCCCTCCATCTCCTTTCAGCAGATGATGAATTAATTTTTGCTGATTGTATTCTTTCATACAGTGTCTGAAAAATTAGGGGATGGAAATGCCATGTTAATGAAAACAATCATATAACTGAAATGGAAAGGTCATCAAAAGAAACTTCAACATCAAAAAGGCATTACTTGGTGAAGCCTAAATAGCACATAGAAAGAATCATTTCCATAGAAAACGCGATGACCCTTTTCTTTGTCATGCAATGCTAAGGGTACATGTTTTGCTAGAGGCTTCACATTCAGAAGAAAACGTTCTGAAAATGGCAACATCATTCCGTCTCCTTCAACATCATGGGCATCAGCCATCCCTTCAGCCTCACCTTCACTTTCAGCTTTGTTATCGTGCTCATCATGTTCTCCATCTTCCTCGTGCTCTTCCCGAGAACAATCTTCACCATCACCGGACTCGCTTCCAGAAACCTCACCATTCTCGGAGGCATTCTCACTGTCTTCCGATGACCTCTGAGCACTTTCATCACCTTCATCATCAGCATCAGCATCGTTTTCTCCTCCTGCCTCACCACATGTTTCTTCTTCGCCATGTCTTGTTTGGTACTGCCTGTTTACAGCACTTTCCTTCGCCTTATGTGCAGCCTCCAAACCAGCTTCTCCGTAAGCTGCAAAATTATCCTCCTCAAAATCTCCATTAGGAGATAATTCACCCTCTTCTCTTTCAATTTTGAATTGTGCAGCGGATTCATCATTATATTTGTGACTCTTCAAGCCTTCAGTCGTTAGCCCGTTTACAGATACATTTGGTCTTGAAAAATCACCACCCTGCTAGATCAATAATAAGATTACATTCTTCTTTCATCAGAAGCTTACGAGTATAAATCCAAATCCTAATTTTTCTGCTCATTAATTTAGTTGATTATTTACTAATAACCACAACTCCAAGGCAAACAAGCAGTCATCAACTTCCACATGCATTGTTTATTTCTTTCATAGATACCCATACTAAGACCATTAGAGACTAGAAAACTTGTCTTTACTAGTTGTTCTGTTAAGAAAGAGAACTAAGGAGAAAAAGAAGCTGTAAGAACCTCACTAAATTCTTAAATTTTAGTACTTATAAAAAATAGCAGCCAAGCTAATAATCACAACTTGAAAAATACTTAAGCATAAAACCTAGCTATATGATACCAATTCTGTTGGCTTAAATTTGTCTCTATACTAAATATATATGCTCTGATTGTCAGATACAAACTCATGCATGGAAGAAACATACCTCTGCTGAAGGTAAATTTTCATTGCTTGAACCTAATCCAAGCCCACCATTAAGGGCACCATTGCTTGGTCTTGAAGGAGTATTGCCAACCCCTGGCAACAAAAAACAGTGTCAGAAAAATGGCTATCATATTGAGTGAGACAAAAGTGAAAGAAACTATTAAAGCAAGGACACTAAGGGAATGACTGCATATTACATTACATTACAATGAAAGTATTCATCAGACCTGATTCTATGTTAGTTCTTCCATTACTTAGCTCTGCTCCAGTGGCAAGTGATGTGTTTGAATTGACCAATCGTTCGCTAGAAGTAGTTTGTTTGCCAACCCCTGATGTTTCATCAGCTGAGGCAGGATTAATCTGTATTTTATCATGTTGAACTGTACTGCAAGAAGTATCACTTTTGCGAGCAATTCGATCTGCATCTGGAGAACCACTTTCTTTAACCCCATTATCTCCATTTGGCAACCAAGTCCTGCAAGAACTAGATTGCTCAGGTGGTATGCTTTCATCTCCATTCCTAGAAGGATTTGAAAGTTTGTTGATGATAGTAGCACCGCCACTAGGGCTGCCTTCACTATCTACACTTTTGGAGGAATGATTCTTTGCCTTTACAACATCTTCTGTGTCCTCTGCACCCTGAGGCCGAGAAGGAACTCCAAGCATGGGTTCCAAGAAGGTTGTCCAAATCTTCATCACTTTGTCCAACTGTTCTGGTGAACAAACTTCTCCACATGAGTATTTAATAAGCTGATACATATCCTCATGAATATCAGGGTCTGGGTACTGAAATTCCATATTAGGTATAATAGGTCGTCTGTTTCCAGCAGCAAAAGCAAGAAGCACATCATCTTCTTTTCTCTTCTTCTCACTAATTTCTTTGATCTCTGCCAATAAGGCTGCAAAAAACATAGTGTCAGGCTGTCAACGTAACTTCAATAATCCTTGACATTATTGTGGAAGGAGAGACCAAATAGATTACCTTTTGTGCTCAAGCTCTTAGAGTCCTGCTGCTTGAAATAGAAACTACGATGATCAAGGGACTTGTGATAGTTCTTGGCATAAATTTCAGCCCAAACTTTGTTAAAGTCAGCGCGACACTTTTGCCACTCTTCTTGTTTCTGCTTCAAACGAGTTAATATAACAGGCAAAGCAAGAGAAGTGTTCTTCCTTAATACGTCCATCACATCAAGTCCATGATCACCATATAAACGTTCAATACACCTTACATTCAGAGCTGAAAGAGAAAACATTACCATCACAAAAAGAAATTAGAGATATTGAATTGGATTAAATAAGAATGGCCAACAAATAAGTGTAGACAGTGTCAGGTACTACTACATTAAGCATCAATCAAATTATATAACCTGTTAAGTGCTCATCAATACGAATTGGGCCGTCTGCTTTGTTTATCTTTTCTAACAGTTCTTCTACACGCTTGGTTGTCACCTTCACAGATTCCAACAACATGTCCAGCTCAAACCTGACAACAAAGAAGAAAATCATATGAGCACAAACCACATAATAAAAAAAGTTCGAGGTCATCTGAAGCAACAACTTCTATGAAGAGGAAACAAAAAGGACAGCAAATACTGCCACCATGACTTCCTAGAAACCAAACAATCAGGAAATTGAATCTCATATTAAGTCCTCAACCACAAACTCATGGCAGCAAATGTGGTTTTAAAAAATAACGAAGAAATAATATTCCAAGGGAAAATACATAACACATGCAGATAGTATGAATGCGTGCACATATAGGCCTAACGACATAGAAATAGAAGAAAATTTAAGACCAGCATCTCAAAAACTCAAGCAACCTCTAACCTGTCATCTTCACATCGAAACAGGCTTTCTTCGTACTGGTTTTTGCGCATGTGTTTAAAAGAGTAATCTTCACTTCCTGAAGTGACAGATACCCAATGATCATTCAATACTTCAGCACCAAGTTCTGTCCTCTGACTTGCTGAAGGTATGGGATACTGCCTCAATATAATGTTAACAGCCACAAGGTTTCACAACATTAAATAGAAGTTCAGGAATCTCCTTAAAATAATAAATCCAAGCAAAGGAAAAGAAAAGTCACATACATTCTTTGGCAGAAGTCGATAGCTGGGAGTGCAACGGTCACAGTTAGATAGGTCAAGTTCGTTGATGGGTTTTGCCAAAAACTTATCCTTGCTGGGAAATAAAGGCATTTTGTGGCTCCCAGCATCTTTATGGCCAAAAGCTACATTCTTGTCAAGTCTATCCCTATCCCGTGTTTCACGTTCTCTGTCTTTGAACCCATCTTCCCTCTCTCTATCCCTGTCTTCTAGCTTCACAGGTCTGGGCAAATTACCTTCATCACAGAGGGATTCCGGAATAAGAAATTGTAAGCAACTAGCATTAAAACTTGGATAACCCACAACCCATTTCAAATTACCCAGAATTGAAGAATGGTCATCTGAAAAATGAATCATATGCACTCACTAATTTGCTATTCATATAAAATCTGAATATCAACATATCATACATTGCATGATATAACAATCTGTTATATATTATGAACCATGTAAATCATCTGGTTTGGTTCTCAGAACAATTCAATTTACCAGAGACTGAAACCAAAAAAAAAAAAAGTAAAAAACACTGAACTGAATTTATTATCTGGAAAAAACACAGACATAATATCAAACAATATTGCTTGAAAGTCCCAAACAATCCAAAAAACTGAGGTTTGTTCCATGTATGCAAGAGTAGGCTTATAACCTGGTCTGAGCAATGCATTTATCATCAATGTAAATCAGTGTTTACCCAATGTTCTGTTGGAAAGAAATATCATTTCAATAGAACTCTAATGATAACATTAAGCAGACAAATCAGTTCACTTACTTTTACTCATAACACCAGCTAGTAGACCTTCTGCATGACAGAACAATTACATGGTGTCAGAAATGCAAAATTTCCAAACAATAAGCTGAAGCATGCGTTAAAAAAGTTACCATTCTTTTCACAACGTCCCAAAAACTCATCAAAGCCATCCATAAGATCTTGATGTTTTCCAAGTAAATCATTCACCTGATACAAGCAAAAGTATCCGTGAATCAGAAATTCTATTACAGCAACTGCACTCTATGAGTGGTTCTACTCCATCATTTGGAATGTAAAAAACTTCTACATTAAATGATTTCTGTTCAAAAGGTCAAGCATCAAGAAGCACACAAGAAAGACAATCTAAAAGCATATGACAAAATTCAAATAGCCCATGAGCTATATAAGAAAACAACATTCAACGTTTTGACTAAATCACAAGAGCAACTAGAGAATCAGTAAAATATGTTCTTTCATTTTCTTTCTGTATACTATCAAGCAATAATAGTATCTTCTAACACTTGATTAAACAACCGCTGAATAAAGCTTTCCATCTGGTCATCATCTTTCCCTGCTGTCATTTGAGACCTTCTTCTCTACCAATAGCAAGGACTCAAAATTTTTATTTTTTTTTTAAATTTTTTTTTTTGCAGTTTTTCATAAACCTTCTTTCTTAGTTTATTTTCATTTGGTTCCATCTTTTTCTGCCTTTATGACCTTTTTGTTTCAAAAGATTTAATTTTGCCCCTTATTTTCAAACTTACCAGCCTACTGTCTCCCTCACTCTAAAGTGCCATAAGACTGGTCAAGGCAAATCCCTCGATGCGACTTGAGGGATTAATGGGCTTTGTATTCTTTGATCATAAGGTTTAAGAGAAGGATTAAAGACTAAGAATTGTACTCTATTATGCATTATAATTAAATTCACATGATCAGAAAAAGAGCAATAAAACAATATTAGCCATACCAGAGATTGCAACTCTTCCCTTGTGATTATTTCTTGGGTATATAGGTGAAGGCACTTCAAAAATCCCTGGTAATCATCAGCACTACACAGCTTCTCCTTCACTTTCTCACAGAAAGAAAGCTCTTGACTTAATGCATCTGTCATAATATGAATCGCATCAATAAGCAAAAACAAATTTAAAAATAAGTAGTAACATGCAAATTAAAACACAAAAGGAGAACTCATGATAACAATGACCAGGCCAAAAATACTAAAGCATACAACGCCAGCACAAAAAGAACAAAGACATGGACAAGAAGCAATTATGAAATTAATGAATAAAAAAGCAGTCTCAAAAAGGAGGGGAAATGATGAAAACAAGATAGGCCACAAACTCAGCTAAGATTCATTAAGGACATTATCATTCAATTAAAAAGCTAATTGCAATAAAGATGACAGAAGTTTTAACCATATAAAGATGAAGAAGCACGATGAACAGCACCAAAATGTAATGTCTACACCATAGATGTGCACAATGAAAATATTTTCACTCATTCACAGTGATCGAAAAACACGTCAAAAGCACATTCACGGACAATGGAAAAATGTCACCTTTAAGATTTTCAAAACACATACCTAAACATGTATTACTATAATAACAATCAACTTATTTCTTTGATAAGAAAAGTGTTGACAAAAAATTTTATTGATACAACAGTTGTAGCCCTAAAACATAAGCTTGAAAAGTATGTGTATAGATTACAGCATCGTTACTACATTCACGTTCAAAAACAGCCAAATCATATACCATGATGCCATGCCTAAACAGAATCTTAGAAATGTGAAACTGAAAACTCAAACACGTAATGTGAAATTGCAGATATAGGAAACAGCAATATAATAAAATGTAAATAATAACAGTTAACACCGAGAACCATATAATGGAACTCCTAATGCAATCTAATTGAAAGTGGCCAGCCAGATACCAACTATAGCGCTACTTAGTTGCACCCAGTTTTCTTGTACAAAAAGAAAAGAAAAGAAAACAAAGGAGCACATTTCTAAATTCAAGACTTTTCTCCGTGCAAAAATCACAAGACATTGTAACTTTGAACCACATTTATGCGTACAAAGTAACACAAAAGCAGAACAGAGAACTTACTTTTCACAGCTTTTTTATCATCATAAGTAGACGAAACATGATGCATTCCTAAGTTCTCATCCCCATCCCCACCTTGATGATCAGCAGCTGAATCTTCAATCCTACGAGCAGACTTTCGTTTGAGGGGAAATCGTTGCATGCCGAACTCACGAATGCCATCATGCTCATAATCTCTATCTTCTCGTTCTCGTTCTCTCCTATCTCTATCTTCTCTCCTCTCCTTTTCTTTTTCACCACGTCTTCGTTGCTCTTTGTCTGATCTTATCAGAGATCTATCATGGTCTGGATCAGGACGGTCAACACTGAAGTCACGATCAGCATGGGAAGCATTTGTCCTTTCTTTCTGAAAGGTGACAAGAAGAACCACATGTTAGCAAGGTGATTGATATAAAATCAAAAGAGATGCTCCAGGAGAGGAGAAACCTTGTCTATTTGCATTTGACGCATTGTAGGCATGGCAGAGCTCCTATCACGATGAATGGAATTCCTACCAGATGGAGCATAGTGAACAGAGCCTGAAGCCGAATTATCCGGTAGAAAATGAGTAAACTCCATTAGAAGATCACTATGGTCTTGAAAAAGTGTAGCAACCTGCAACACCAAGCAATTTAATTAATAAAATATGAAGAAATTAGATGCATTAAGACAGTAAAAAAAAAATAATGGAGTAAGTAAACAGAAGATAATATGTTGAGACAAAGAGAGATGATAGCATACCTCCTGGTACACTTCCGTGATAGATTTATTTTCTTTTCTGTACATGTTCAAAATGTCTAAGAATGATTTGTAAACATGATCATCACCTTGAAACCTTGTCTGCAAAACATAATTCAGAATGCTAAAATTCTCGAAACAAAAACTATAATCTCTGGTAATGGCCATGAAACAAACTTTCTACCTTAATTTTGTTCACAAAATTAATTGCTTCTTCAAATTCAACAGGCTTTTTCTGTGGAGGTTGTTCATCCTCTAGGGGGAGGGTGATCTCATATCCCTTAGGCAAGAAGGTATTGAAACCTAAAATTAGGTCACGATGCCCTTTAAATAAATCTTTTACCCTGCTTATGACACCTGCAGTGTCAATTCTAGAAATTGACAAAACAAAGAAAATAATTGAAACAGTGATCAGTAGCCTCGAAAAGAATGCAAGGAATTAAAAGGAAAAAAAAGCATTACACTGCATGTAATAATCAAACCTTTGAGCTTTGAAATCCTTCATAACCTCAAGAAAGTCATCATATTTATCCCTTTTATCTTGAAAAATATCCTTCACAGCCTTGAGATAAGCCAAGGCATCATTTGTTGTCAGTTTCTGTCCGCCTCCTGCACCACCTCCAACGGCACCAGCAGCAGCAGCTCCTCCTCCTCCTCCTCCTCCCATCATCTGGGGTTGTCCCGATCTTCATTGCACAAAGATTTAGACATATAATAAGTAAATGAAAATAAACTGCAAGATTTAAATAAAAACACACCCATTAAATCATAGACTACGATCAACTAAAAGTTCAAGTTCATTACATTGATCCCATACAAAGACACTAGTAAATTGTACGTGCATAACAGTGATTACTTCACAATTGCTTTCTAAGGTCATCTAACCTCAAAATAACAAAAACAAAAACAAAATCAGACTCCTAAACAAGAATTAGCAACGACAACCCTAGCCAAAAAGTGATCTTTTCTTTACAAGTCAAACTAAAAGAGAAAAAGAAAATTTTCAAACCTTGACTAACGCACTAATCACTGAACTACAAAATTGTATTTGTTAAACAACAATCAAATCAAGTTAATTAACCTGAAGAATCGAGCACTAGAAAGCGAAAAAACAATAGCATACAACAATACTAGCTTAAAATTTAAACAAAAATTAGACAAAAACAGAAGAACAAGAACAATAAGAAAAGGACTTACGTTTCACCACGAGAGGAAATCATAGGCCTCTTGAGCTGAGATTGAGAAGAAGTGGTAACATATACATCATCTCTTGACCTCTTCATTTTTTTAAACAGAGAAAAAAAAATTACAAACCAAAAAAAAAAAAAATTCTCTTTTCCCCGTGCGCGTCGCGCTTTCTCTTAGCTTCAACGACGTCACCACCAAATCATGCTGCTAAAGAGAGAAAACAAAAAGAAACTTGAATTAAAACAGGAATCCAGCAACAACAAGAAGGAAGCTAATTCAAACACCAAACAGATCTAACCAGCACAGAAATCAAACACACACAGCAGATCACTTTCCTCTAAACAGAAATTTACTTAAAAAAAAAAACAAAGAAATTGTCGCAGCATTTACTTGAACGGAAAGCGAATAACGAAAAATCATATCGAAAAGGAAAAATTAAAGACAAAATCAAGATCGTTCTTTTCTTTTAAAGTTTTTATCACTCTGACTCTCAAATTACCAAAGCAGCATCGAACAGTATTCAACAAAAGAAAAACACAAGAACGAAAACAAGGACGCTTTAAAAAATGGAGGATGAGATGCGGTTGTGAGGAATGGATGATAATTACAGAAAGAAACACACCTTTCAAAACTGATAATTAGAAGAAGATTGTGAAGAGAAACAGAGGAAGAAGAAGAAGAAGAAGAAGATGCAATACAAGAATACAATGGTTTTATATGATGGGCAAGGGAGGATTACTATTATTATTTATTTATATTATTATTGGAATTTTTTTAAAAAAATGCGTTGTGGTATTGTAAAAAAGAATTAGTGACAACACTTATCAGAAAAAAGAAAATTGAGGCGTAGAGATAGTAAATTAGACGGCAGTTAACCGGTTATAGCCGGTTGCTTTTAAATTCTGGTGCAAAAATTAGGGCTTGGGTTAGGGGTCTTTTTTTTTTTTTTTAATTTCAGATTGGGGGCAGAGAGTGGCAATTTTGTGTAATTTTTAAGACATTTTGGGAGTGTATTAGGGAGAGTGAGTGAAAAGAAAAAAAAAAAAAAGGAAGTGTGACTTGCGATGCAAATTGGAACTTTTTAATTTTGTTGTTGATTTTAGGTCTTGTAATTTGATGATGGGTGAAAAATATATTAATTAGGTGTGGAGAAAGGCATAGTAAGAGTGATTAATTGAGGGTTTTGATTAAATATCTTAATTAGGTATGAGATTAAGCTAAATCATGATGGATTTTCCTAAGTTGTAAACAAAAAATTAAAAATAAAATTACGAATTTATCTGCAAGTGTGGTGTGGCTATTATTTTGAAGAAATGGATTGCGGGGGTGCCGCTGCCAAGAGTTGGATGCAGCCACGCAGGATGCCTCTCTAAATTCAACTGCATATGCAAGCGCAAAGACCCACTTGTGTTTTGGGTTTTTCAAAGAGTTCTTTGTTATTATTTTACTCAGTCCACATTAAGGCCAACCTGAACTTGAGGCCCAATTTAAGGTCAGTGCTAGATAGCCATAGCCCATAGGTACTTAGACATGGGTTCTAAACTACTCCATTCACCATGGCAAAAATGCTGAAGTGCTGCTTATGATATGCCAATGCAATTCCCATCTAACTTCCGCCAAAGCTGACACAGCCATCCAGATGATCAATAACTACAACTACAACTACAACTACACCACTAGATTGTTCGTATATGCTCCATTCTAACTGACCAATGCACATTTTAGAATTGAAGAATGATTGATTTTGTGTTTAATGTAGCTGATTGCATATTTCCATCACTTTCCTTAAACCTTATAACTAATATACTTATTTCTTCCCTAACTGTCACATCTATATAAATAACTTTTTTTTCTTCAAAGTGTTTATGATTAAGTATTTATGTGTTACCTATCTAAATTGAGTGTAATACACATGAGTAAGTAAGTATATCATCCATGCTCCATTTAGGAATGAGCTTAATTGGACCGAAATTGAAAAATGAAAATTTTGATTTGGTTCGATTTGTAAATTTTTAATACTGAAAAATTCGGGTAAAACTGAATTAATTGAACTAACTTAATTTTTTTAACACATATATATATTATTGAAATAATTTATATGAAAAAAAAAAGAATTTTTTCTTTTCTATTTCTTCTCCCTTTTCTCCTCCTCCTCTCATAAAATCTTCTTTCTTTAGTTAGTAGTTTTGGGAGGTGGTTTATACTATTTTTGGTGAAAATCACCTCGATTAATCTTCTTTTTCTCACACTTTTGTTTATAAATATGTTATATGTTATAGATCTATGTTTTTTTTTTTTTAGTAACTCAATCTTAGCGAGGTTGTGAAGTGTTATTCCCTCTCTTAATGACCTATGATTAGTCAAGTCAACATCGAATTAAAAGCACTATTAAGATTCAAGTGGATGGAGCCAAGAAGAAGAAAACTATTTGGAGTTAAGGAGCCATGAAGGGTATTATGTTTTGAATGATGAGGAATCTTTATTGGAGTTTATTTTGTTCTGATACTTATATATTGTTCTTGAGTTATCAGGGCTAATCGATCTGAATTTTTAATCTCATTTATTAATGAAATGCAATTTCCTTTAACCAAAAAAATAATAATAATTTATGTGAAGACACTTCTATTTTGGTTCATGAGAAACTATATTTGAACCTCCAAAACTATTTTTAATTTTTTTTTTTATATAATTTCATTAATTGAAAACTGAACCTATCAATTCGGTTCAATTTTCGATTCAATTCCTAATAATAAACAAATTTCGATTAATTTGATAACCGAACTGAACGAATACACAGTACAAGCTCTATCACCCTATGTCGCTCGTATTATGGACTTAATTCTACAATTCTTCCAAGACTCGTATTCTGGCCCAAGCTTACCCTCTTAATCTCTA